>JARKHS020015699.1:0-199726 GCA_030143305.2 Amblyomma americanum | reverse complement strand
GGAGAAGTCAGAGAGGGCGCTCTGGCTCTCCATGAGCCCTGTAGTGATGTTGGTTTCGTGAAAGTGGCGAAGAATCACATAGGCGATTGCATTTGTTTCAGCTTAGTTGGTGTTAGGAACGGTGTTGTGGTGACAAATTTCCTTGTAATGGGGGCCCACAGACGCAGCTGTAGGCTGGCTGTCGGCGAATATATAGTGTCTGTAGCATCTGTCAAAGATATGGTCATTGAGGTGACAAGCTCTAGCTTCTCGGCTTGTTGCACGCCTATCCGGCACTATGCTTCGGGGTACTTACTATAATGAGATCGGAGGCAAGGCGCAGATGGTCCCATGGCGGCGGAGAATCAGGGAGGGGTAGGGAGGTTTAAGTGTCGTGCCCAAAAGTTTCCACCATGGCGCGCCTTGACGGAAAGTGGTCAGGTTCGGGTGCTTCGTCTCAGTGATCTCTGAAGCTCTTATCATGCCTCTAGTCTGCTGTGCAAGACATTCTCTTAAATAAGATAGTGAGCGGCTTATACCGGCACACCTGAGCCGTTAAGAAGCATATGTGGATGCCTTCTGGAATTTGTTTGGGATGAGCATTCACGTGTGCAGTTGCGGGCATGCAAACATCGTTGCTTAGAATATATTGAATAGCTCTTCCTCGTTGATTCCATGCCTGGTACGGAACTGTGTTTCACCACCTTGTGGAGGTCATTTATTTGTGCAGGAAAATTTAAGTCCGCATAGAACGTTTGCCATTCTTTTGCCAGGTAAACCAGAGGGTGCGAACTTTTCCTGGCACTTAATGTGCAGGCTAATCATTTTCATCGGATAGAAAGAGCGGAAGACATTAGGAACCCTCTCCTGTGTTTGACACCAACAGCGAAAGTTGGTTTTTCAGGTTAGCATTCTAGTCCTATGCTGGCGCCGGGGGCTTTAGCGAAAAGGACGCATTGTTGAACGGCAGCTTCTTTAATTCCTGGTTCACCAGATGGTCTGAAGACTGTGATATCATTAGTATAGTTGTCATGCTGGAGATGCGTAACAATAGGAAGTTTAGCCTGAAATATTTTCATTTGCGAATTAAGGAAAGTAGATAATATTACTGAGCCCCTATGCCCTGTTTGATGTGGAAAGATGGTAATGATTGCATGCAGATAATATAGGTGAGCGTGCTAGCCCTTGATCTTTTGTCAGATACGCCGGGTTGGCATCGAGCGTTGTAGCGCGGGGACGTTTGTTTAGTTGCGCCATCCTCAGTGTTGGCGGCTAGCGAAGAGTAGGTTATGGTCGTCTGAACTTCCACGACTGTTCCTCCGTTGTAGCACTCATCAGCTCCGATAGGATAGCGGGGCTCTTCTAGTATCAGCGATGTACGCACGTCGAACGCTACGCGCTAGATTACTTTTGATGACTCGATATCATGGTGTTTTTTGTTTAGGCCGTATTCAATGGCATGTGTCGGCTTTCTATGAAGTGTAAATTTGTAAACTGTGGGGTTTAACGTAAGGAAGCGACACGAAAGGTTATGAAGAACGTGGTAGGAGTGCGCTCCAAACAAATTTAGACTACTCGCGGATTCTTTAACGTGCGTTGAAATTGCGCAGCACAAGGACACCTTCCTGGTTTGGCTTCATCGAAACGCGGCCGCCACGACCTGTATTAGACCCGATCGATTCCAGCTCAGTAGTCGAGTGCCCCAACCACTGAGCTGCTGCTCTGGATCAATCACTGGTCAACACTAATAGGTAATAAGAAAGTTGGCTAAGTCGACTGATATATTATGCAATAAAGAGTGCTTAATGAATATGCTAAGCTACGCAGTAGGAGTACGCACAGCCTAGCCCCATTTCAAGGTCATCACGTACGTTCCAGCTGAAATGAACCATGAAATATTCCATTTGGTGATGGACGTTTGCTCCTCAAAAACATGACGGTAAAGGATAAATAAATGTTATGAATACCTAAACTCATGTATTCAATGCAGCATTATCGCAAAAATAAAGCCTTTTGGAGCAGTTTAATCCTACTAGATAAACCCTGAAGTGACAACTTTGAAATCGCGCTAGACTACAAAGCTAAATCAGAGAAATTCTGTTTCGTAAGGGGCGTTCTTTTTTTTTTAATCGAAGACAAAAATCACTTTGAACATCCTAAATACATTTGTTTCCTTTCAATGTCCTCTTTCCTGCTTTGAAACATTTTTTCATTCTTTGGTGCTTATTTGTTATTTTGTGTGTTGTATACTGGACAGGCTGGCAGGTAATCTGGTAGGACGCTCAGCAACCAATTTTTCCTCGCGCTGACTTTGCGGCGCATCTGAGCTAAATACGTGTCTCCGCTCCAGCAGCCGCATACATGGACCAGCTAGGCTTGCAAGCCTATGCTACATTTAAAACGGTGGCGGAGTAGGATGCACCCAGTCAAGGGCGACTGGTGCCTTCCATGCTATAATATTTTTTTATTGATAGTTACTCTCCGCAAGTGGTGAGATTTGGCGACATTCAGAGTGAGAAACTAAAAAAGCGCATGCAAAAATGTGTACGTGCGGGACAAAACGCATTACCACTTGCAAGACTGGCTAGAGCAGCAGTTTCATTACTTAGTGCATATTTCTATTTGGCAGTAATATTCGTTCTTCACGAATTTTGAAATCCGGAAAAAGCGATATCACAGTCTTTCAATCAAACCTCTTGTTTTGAATGATGGTCAGTGTTTGTAGCCTGAACTTTGAATACCTTTTGCGGCTTAAATTGGCATGTAAAATTTGGCTGCTATACAATGATATCAGATCCGTTCAAACTTATTGTTTTGAATGTCCCTTAGTGTTCATAGCCTAAATGTTTAATAGATTTTGCAGTTAAAATTCAACATTCTGATCTCAAGCTGCCGATATTCTTCTACATCTTGAAAATATTCTCATTACTGTATTGTGCAACGATGACTTCTCTTTTTCCCTACAGCATGGCTTGTTGTGCGGCTGACAGGTGTGACGACCCCACATACTGCGCGGACCTACACGGGACGGAGAGGCAAAGAGACACTGTCAGACTCATCTGGAACATCACAGATATATTTAAGAATTGCATATCAGCGACTACATGATGTAGAGGCTATGTTGCCAAAGATTACATGCCGCTGCATTCCTGAACTTTCCTTGACACTGACCATCAGATATTGAACAATGACAGAAAACGCCATTAGGTTCTTGGACATAAAGCTTCTCCCCTTTCAAGATAATGAATGCTGTATGTACCAGCTTCGAGGCAACAAGGACTGTAGCATTTCAGTTCGACATATTTGCAGCTGTTAAAGACGGCGATTGTGACGCCAAGTTTTCGTAATGCGCTGGAAAAAGTATGCCGGCATAAATTTCTTTGCCGCAGGCTGAAAGGCGGAAATATACGGGGTGTCATTTTCATGCCTTGGTATCGGTAGCAGAAGGTATCCATAGGGATCTTAGCGTTAGGCAAACAGCCATCTTAGACTCAGCTAGAGTGAATCAGAGAATGGTGGCGAGGTCATACCTCCATAAATTATCCATAAATTAAAGGTGGTCTCTTCGGCACCTGACAAATTGTCTAAAATTTGTAGAACGAACTGGCTTCCAGAAAAAGAAGCCAAAGGCTGCAGCAAGAAACATCAGGTCTCCATGTTCTCATGTGCCGAAGGAGTTGTGTAGTGAATTTAGCTGACTTATGTGGGTCAAAAAAGCCGATGTTCGTATGGTCGGCTCAGAGAGCACATGAAAAACTTAAGAAATGAAAAGATTGGGAACCTCGTCATCTATTCCTGGGACTAAAACTGTGAGCATTGTTTTTAAAAATGCAGTGATAATTGATCGAAACCGATGCCATACAGAACGCGAAATTATCGACGCAAAAGCGTAAAGACGCATGCGTAAGCAGCACGCTCTTGTCGCAGCTGTCGAAGGAAAGGACACTTTGTGAAGGAAGAAGTTAAGGGTTCGAAGGAACATGTACGGGACTCACTGTTGTCTCTTTTATTTGTACTGTGTATATTTATCATTGCTTCTTGAATGAAATTCAGCAGTCATTTCAGCGCATTGTGCGTGTGTGTGTCTCAACTTTCTGACCGTGTCTTCAAGCGGTGGTTTTGATAAATGCATAGCCAACTCGCCCAAGAGGCCACTTGGTTAGACAAGATATGGGGGCCGGATAGGGGTTCGGCTCTCCAGGCGTCCACCGCGTGGGAAGGACTGCCTGCGCCTCGAAATTCTCGTCGAATGTGCGCTTTTAAAAATACGACTACAAGCGGTGAAAACCCGCAGTTAACACTCTCGCCTTCTTCTACACACAAACAAAAGTACTGAACTCAACGTCCATGAAAAAGAAAGCCTCAAGTGGGCTTTTACCGCATGAGGTGGGTTTTGAGTTTCTTGACGGCAGAACGAACCATTCGCCCTTCAACATAACGGTTTGGGCCACGACCCTTTTCTCAAGCGTCTATCTCCAGAAGAGCCGAACACCAGTTCAGAAGAAATGTCGTACGCATTAGAAAACTGGTTGGTACCCGGCGGCTCTGGGTATCGAACACAGCCCTTCCCGAATGCGAGGCGGTAGCGAAACCAGAAGACCCTATTTGTTATCATTGCCTACAACACCGCAGTGCAGTAAGCAATGCACATGATGCCTTTTAAACTAGCTCTTTATCAGTAAAGCCAAAACATCGATCGACGCAATATTGCCGACCGTCACCGATGAAGACAGCCACAGGCATCGCCCCTTATGTGCGGCGTACAGAAGAAACCCGGAAGCTCTTTCGGTTACGCATTGCAGAGAACGCAGCGGCTTAAACCCGACGCAGCGGTCGGCCATAACAGGACGAGAGAAAGCCCGGCGACCGAGGGTGCGTATGGGCGACAATTCTTCTTCGTGAAATTCTTAGCAGCCATTTACGACTTTACTTCACATCGCGCAAAGTCCTTGGGCAACTCTCTGAATTACGAGGTAGTTCCTAACGAAACGACGGCATGCCGCCAATCGCCAAGCGAGTTTCTTAATGAGGACTTCATCCAGTGCGTGAATGCCGGAAAGACGTGGTCTCTTATTTGGCTTGGCTAGCATAGGGCCAAAAACATTGATTCATCCTCTTAATCGCCAGCTGCACTGTAATTAGCTTCTCGTAATACGGAGCGAATTCTTTCAATGGTGCGATTTTCCACTTGAAGCGAATTTAACACCACTCTAAGCTGGTATGGAAGTATTCAGAGAATTTTGTTGAGGTTTGTTGCTAGAAGAGTGATACTGTTTTGGCTGAATGCACGTTTGAAGACTGCAGTAACCAAGCCAAATACGAAACCTCATCTTCTTTGCAATTCTACGACCCTCCATTGTCAAGTAAGTGCAGTGGCGGCTGCGTATTCTATAGGCTTTCCCATTGACAAACTCTATGGCCGACAGCCCGGGACATTTATTTACTTATTTATTTATTAGTACCTCAAAGGCCCCATTGAAGGGGTATTACATGAGGGGGTGGAATTTCAGCAGTATATTTCTTCTATGGACGATCTGAATGACGATGAGTCGATCTGATCAACGATGGCGTTTGGCAGGTCATTCCAGTCCCTTGCTGTATGAACGAAAATGATGACAGATGCGCAGAAGTGCGGGCAGGGGGAGGGTAGACTGCCTTCCCGTGGTTTGTGCGATTGGAGATGCGATGTGCGGGGCTGATAATGGAGTTGAGATGTGGATGATGATAGAACTTATGAAACAGACACAGTCTGGAAATTTTTAGGCGGTTCGCTGAAGTTGTGTGATGAGCATTGCGTTTTAGTTCAGTTACACTTACATGATAAGAATAAGCTGAGAAAATGAAACCAGCTGAGCGATTCTGCACAGATTCTAGAGTAATGGAGAGGTTATTTTGATGAGGGTCCCAGATCGCGCATGCATATTCTAATATGAGACTGATAAGTGTTAAGTAAGCAAGGGATTTCACTGATGGGGGTGCTAGTCGCAGGGTTCGTCGAAAGTAACCAAGGACGCGATTTGCCTCGTTAGTAATTTGAGATACATGAAAAGACCAATTTAGATCAGGTGTCAAATGGATGCCTAAATACTTGTAAGTTAATACTGAAGCAATTTCGGCTTTTCCGATTAGATATCTTGAAGATGGTTGTGAATGACGTTGGTGGAATGTTAGCAGAGATGTCTTTTTCACATTTAAGGACATTAGCCATGTATTATACCCGGTTAGTACGTGCTGAATGTCAGACTGAAGAAGCAAAATGTCATCGCTGTTAGTAATAGGCCGGTAGATAACGCAATCATCAGCGAATATGCGAATGTTAGAAGATATGTTAGCAAGCAAATCATTAATATATATGAGAAAAAGAAGGGGGCCCAAGAAGGTGCCCTGAGGTACCCCAGATATAACAGAGGAATAAGAAGATGAACATTTGTTAACAAAAACAAACTGCTGCCGATTAATGAGAAAGCTGCATATCCAATTAAAAACATGTTCGTTAAGATTGAGACGTGAAAGCTTTAGGAATAGTCGCTTGTGAGGAACTTTGTCAAAAGCTTTTTCAAAATCGAGGAAGAGGGCGTCAATAGGAATGTTAAGGTCAATGCTAGAGCTAAGGTCGTTAATAAAGAGGGCTAATTGTGTTTCACAAGATAAACCTTTTAGAAAGCCATGCTGGTTAGGGTGGAAAAAGTTGACGGACACTAGAAATTTGATAATTTGAGAGAAAAATATATGTTTCATTAGTTAAGAAGTGATGCACTTGATAGATATTGGTCGATAATTATGGCGAGAAGATGAAGGCCCTCTTTTGGGGACTGGGATGACCTTGCCTACTTTCCAATCATGGGGTATGATGGCTGATGAAAGAGATTGCTGAAAGATATGAGACAATATGGCGCTAGTGGAATGTTTTGTATTTTTTAACACTTTATTATTAATTCTGTCAACACCAGCTGAAGACGTTAATTTCAAAGAGTCGATTAATTTTACAATACCATCATGTTCGAAGCTCAAATCCGGCATAGGTGGAAAGTTAAAAGAAAGGAAATCGGGTAATTTGTTATCCGGTTTGTGAGTGAAAACTGAGCTGAATGATAAATTCAAATCTTCCGCAACGTCATGATCTTCAATTAGAATATTATCATCGTCACACAGTGTTACATTTCTGATATGGCTAGGACTGATACACTTCCAGAATTGACGTAGGTTTGCACGAATCATGTCGGGTAGAGTAGAAGAAAAAAATGAGTGTTTAGTTTTGTATACTTGTAGGCTATAGTATTTTTCTGCTTCGTAATAATTTTTCCGCGTGTTTGGGTTATTTGTTTTTTTGGCGGTTCGGAAAAGTGTTTTCTTTTTGTTATTCATGCATTTTAGCACGGAATTTAACCAAGGTGATTCATGGCGTTATGTTACGGTGATGGTAGGTATAAATTTTTCAGTTAGAGCGTGAATTTTGTTTTTGAACAGTAGCCAATTAGTTTCAAGAGTACGATAATGAAAATTGGTTAAAAAGCAGGTTTGGAACACATCAAGTTCACTGTTGATGCTTTCATTGTCTCCTTTGTCGTAAAGTGTGATTGTTTTAGTTATTTTTTGGGGTGCGGTAAGTGTGTTGCGAAACGTGGCGTGTATTACATAGTGGTCACTGATACCCGGCAGATTCAAGAGTGATATCAAGTTTTCTGAATGTGATGTTAGTATCAGGTCTAATATGTTATATGATTGAGCGTTCTGCCTTGTTGGGCTGGTGACCAGTTGGGTCAGACCAAAAGTGTGACAAGTATTCAAGAAATCGCGCGCACAAGAATTAGTCGTATCAGAGGGGCTCTGCCAATTAATTTCGGGAAAGTTGAAGTCACCTAGGACAAAGAGACAAGCGCGTGGAAGCTCAGAAGTTATCATATTGTAACGGAAAACAGGGAGACAGGTCGCTAACCAGCAGAATACAGCAAGCAGCCAGCCAGCCAGCGCGAGACACTTCAACGTCTTCGAAGACACTTCAGCGCCACCTGAGAACACCAGGTGGCATTACTCCCCCTCCAAAAAAAAAAGAAAAACAAAAGCGGGGTTGCAGTATGGGCAGTGGAAAGAGAAAAAAAAACAGCACAAGCACACAAAAATGTACAAGGGAGGTGGGCGAAGGTGTCCCACGCGAAAACTAGCAGAACACTGAGCGTACTATCCATTACCGCGTGAAGTAGGGTTTCATGCGGACAACGTGCACAACCTCAGAGCGGGGTGGACGACGCTGAGGCTGCACAGTCCCGTCAGGAAGAACTTCGTAGGTCACTTCGGTGACGCGGCGCAAAACTCGGTACGGTCCAAAGTAACGGCACATCAGTTTTTCAGACAAGCCTGGGCGGCGTACCGGGGTCCACACCCAAACTTGGTCTCCCGGATGGTATTCGACGTGCCGATGACGGAGGTTGTAGCGGCGTGCATCCGTGCCCTGCTGCCGCTGAATGTGAAGACGGGCAAGTTGACGTGCTTCCTCGGCGCGCTGAGCGAACTGCTCGGCGTCTGGCGTGAGTGGGTGGTCATCAGTGCTGCATGGAAGCATTGCATCCAGCATCGTCTGAACGTCACGTCCGTAGACCAGACGAAATGGTGTAAATCGGGTCGTCTCCTGGGTGGCCGTGTTGTAAGCGTATGTGACGTACGGGAGAATCTCGTCCCAGGTTTTGTGCTGCGAGTCTATGTACATTGCGATCATGTCGGCGATCGTTCTGTTGAGTCTCTCTGTGAGCCCGTTCGTCTGTGGGTGATAGGCAGTAGTTTTGCGATGGTTCGTGTGACTGAGCTCGAACACGTCGCGCATGAGCTGTGCCGTAAACGCCGTACCTCGATCAGTGATTACGTGGGACGGTGCGCCATGACGCAGCACGATTTGTTGCATAAAAAACTGGGCGATCTCAGATGACGTACCGCGCTGCACCGCTTTAGTTTCCGCATACCTTGTTAAATAGTCGGTCGCGACTATGATCCATTTATGACCGGCCGATTACACAGGGAATGGGCCCAGAAGATCCTTGTGGAAGGAAGGAATGAACGAAGCGTCACTGTCTGGAGCACGATAGCAAGCACAGATTACTGTCGGCGGAAATGAGGCTTTAGAACAGATTAATAATATTTCAATGGGAGAGTCAAGTGGCATAACATGGAATTTCAGGATGCGGTGCGTTGCTATTAAGACGCCACCGCCTCGTTTACCTATGCGGTCGCAGAGGAAGACATCACAGTTGTGGGATGCGGTCTGTACTTCCCTATCCGTTATGTTCTCATTCAACCATGTTTCTGTTAGTATGACTACGTTGCTTTCTGTGGTATTGATTAGGCTAGATAGAGCATCGCGTTTAGGCAGGAGGCTTCTAATGTTAGTGTAAAGGACTGAGAGCGAGTTGGGAGTGCCTTTTTTGGGTGTATTTAGATGATATCTATGGTGTTCGAGGTAACACTGATTGCGATGCGCGATCGAATGTGCACGTGGTGGTTCCGAACACCATCCTGTCGTGTCGGAGCGAAAATTTTTTTGTTGACTTTTAGCGTAACCTGTGAGGTTTTTACGGGCAATACGAGTGTTACTGGAGTAGTCTTCGGAAACGCTTTGATTAGTACCCTTAAAGTGTTTTGCGTTTGAAAGAACGAGTTCCTTGGTTTTGAAGTGTGCAAACTTAACAATTATGGGCCTGTTCTTGTCAGTATTGAAGTTACCAAGCCCATGGGCCCGTTCTATGTCCATAGGTTGGATTGTGAGATTTAGCTCGGATTTGCAAATATTGATTATGAGTTTCTCGGATTCGGCCCAGGTTTCGCGGTCAGTATCCTTCACACCAAAAAATACTAGATTGGAATGACGGGCCCTGTCCTCGCTGTCGTCTAGCCTAAGTACAAGGTCCGGCAGTTTGTTTGCGCTTTCTTGGGCGAGACACTGGACGTCGTTAACTTGGGCTTTAAGGGGGTCTAATGAGGCGCATTCTTCTTCAATTTTTTTTAGTCTTGATTTTATCTCCTTAAACGCTTTCTCTTGTTGAGCCAAAAGGTAGTACAGCTCTAGCCAACACAATGCGCAGCACGCTTCGGGGTTTGATGTTTCCTCATCCCTGCCTTTCAAGTAAAACCCGCCGAAGGTGACTCAGTGGATATGTTGCTCGGCTGCTGACCGGAAGACCGGGGTTCGTTTCCGGCCACAGCAGTTTCATTTTGATGGACGCGAAATGCTAGACGCCCGTGTACGCATTGTCAGTGCATGACCTCAGGTGGTCTAAATTATCCCCAGCCCTCAACTAGTTAGTATCTCATACCCTGAGTCACTTTGGGATGTTAATATCCTTCAAAACCAAATGAAAAGCCTTTCCTGAAGTATAAAGGTTTGTTGCGGGTAATACGCGAGCGCAACAGCCTTCTGAGCTAAAGTGTTAAGTATCTTCTAATATTCGCTGGGGAAGGCGTGGGAGACGTTTGGTTGCCGACAAGCCGTATTATTGTGGCCGTCTTAGTACACGTCCTTTGCAGGAAGTCCTTATAGCTAGCGGGCGCTGTTACTTACGGATTTTGTATTGAGACGTAAGCCTTTCGAAGCCCATGAGTTGCGGGGACGGAACTTGTATACGGAGGTTGTAGACGGAAGTTGTCCGCTAAAGTGTCCGCACGAACTATTAATGATAAGTTGTATGGTAATTAAAATCAAATGTAAAAGTGTATTAAGCAACAGTTTATAAGCACCTTATATGTAACGATAGTAGTGGATGTGAGTAGATAGCAAAAATAATGACAGATAATGATGCTTGATAGCTACTGATCGTGAAAGTTAGTGCTAGAGATAGATAGTGGTAGCGATGGTAGAGAAAGTGACAATGATAGCTGCTGATAGTGATATTGGTAGACATAAATATTAATGATGACAGCGATGGTAGCGATAGCGATAATTGGTGATAGGAATGAAGATTATAGTGGTGATGATATCGATGGGAAAGTAATAAAATGAAATTATAAAAAGGAATAAAATATATTAAAAATTAAAAATACAAACAGCAATAAGAAATAGAAATAAAATAATAAATTAAAATAAGAATACCGCAATGAGAGGAATAGAATAAAATAACAAAAATAAAATGCGCAACAATAAATATAAATTATTATATGTAAAACGAAAAATGGAGAGAGAAAGAAAAGAAAAGGGAAGGCTTTCGCATTTCTGCTCTTAGCAGACTCAAGTGCAAACCTGCAATTTTTTTCTTTTGTGTACTTTTACCATCATCGTAAGCATCGAGGTGAACCCTACTTAGGATGGGTAACTCCGCTGCTTTTAGTATTTGCTTATTCGTAACCTTTGCTTATTGCCACTAGCACGCACCCTTAATGCATTGCTTCCCGCGCGAGAGGTGGCCAGGTATATCTGGCGCCATCATAGGCTTGTCTGTCAGCTGTGTCTACGGTGTTCGAGATCTTTCATGCGTGTTACAGGCGCCATATCAGGAACTTTGTTCAAATATTTGTTTCAGCACGCTGAGAGCCACAGCCATTGACAAACCGTTGACAGCCGAGCACACTTGCTGCTATCGCCGCCGTCGAGTTGTATTCTATGTGTAGGCAGAGGCCGGCCCAAACCCAGTTTCAGGTTGTCGTCCGTCGTCTCTGCGCTGTTCAAGTTTAGGACTGTGTGAGACACTGCTGTATGTTGCGGAACCACTCAAAAGAAGAAGCTACGGTCGAATACTCAACCACACTTGCAGGTAGGCTATTCCTGGTGCGGTTTGTTCTCGGGAAAAATGAGGATTAAACACATCTGTTATACGTGAAAAATCTCTACGGTGGTAGAATAAAAAGAAAGGATTTCTAGCTGGGGGACTGCCTACAGATAACCATCTCTGAATATTATAAGTTGATTATGGTAAATCGAGTATAACAGTTTATTCTTTCGCGGTATCGTCTTACATGGAGGGTCTCTGAATTGGGGCTGGCAAAATGGTTGATAAAGATGTTTTCCATCTGCAACAATTATAAATAAACCTCACATATTTACGCTGGACATATTTAAGTTTGGTAATATTGATGTTTGTGTGCGGGTGCCATACAACTGCTGCATATTCCGAAATGGGTCTAATGAAAGGTCCATATAGCATGAGATAAGCTGGTCGCTTACTCGGCAAGTATAATGAAGGACATGCAATTTACTTGATAAATTCTTGTTTAGGAAACAATTTTGAACAAGAGAAACAGCAGAGTCCTTGATGTGCCGGTGCGTCTCTCTTGCTAATCTCGCTGGAATGAGTGCAGCCCCAGCGCCACTGTTCACGTTCCAGCGCTAACAAGTGAAACTTAGGCATGCCTTGGATATGGCAGCGAGACTAAGTGTCCGCCGTTGCGTCCAAAGTGAAACGCCATCTTGCCGGCTTCGACTGGAAAATTACCGGTGCAGGCCAGGTAGCCCCCAGAGCAACCAGGGCCAGCTAAAGCGTGTCCCCCCGCATGTCATTGACCTCCAGAATAGCGGTGAAAAACAGCACACGATACATTTAATTTTCTGAACGCAAGACGCTGAACTCTGTGGTTTAAACATTAGGGCGGAACACAACAAAATCGGGAATATAATGAGTTAAAATTCTTTTATGAACAAACATGGATCCTGATCTCCTATTATGCCTTATTTTTTAGAGCTTATTTCACTCCGCGTGCGGAGGCGCACGGGGAAAGGTCTAATCTATATCACGAAAGCGTCAAAAGAACGACAGCACATGGGCCAACTATGAAGCGAAGCGGCAAAACACCTGAGCACCACAGCGCTTACAAAGTAGTCATATCGTTCGTAGCTTATTTCAACACTTACCTCAGCCATTACACCCTTGAGGCTGTTTGTTGGACGCGTACAGATAGTGCTAAAAAGTGGCCAGCTTTTTAAGGCGTATGTGCACATGATGACCAATGTACTTTGAAATTGTTAAGAACTCCCATTTCCCGACGAATATGAGGATAATAATTGTGATTTTAATTCGCAGCGCACCAAGCAAGTGTGACAGTTCAGAACATTCATCCATTGGATGTACATTTGAAACTTTCGAATGCGTGTTGGCATCTAGGTTGAAACATGTGAAATGTGATAAAATTTGCGCTGATGATATAATCAACGGAAACCACTGTCCAGCGATTCCCATTATAGGATTTCGGGAATGGTGCGAGGAGATCTATGCCCACTTCCTCAAATGGTGCTCCAGGTGGTGCCACAGGGTGAAGCTGCCCGGATGCAACGCTGGTAGGTCGCTTGCATCGGTGACACTGAGTGCAGCTGGCGACGTACCGCTCAGTTGTGGCCGGCATTTGCAGCCAATTGATGAGTGTCCGGGTGCGGTGGAGCGTTCGTGCCGACCCTAGATATGCAAATGTTGGGACGTCAAGCATGACCTGCAAGACGGAGGTGTACAGGCTCTTCAGAACTACCAACAGGTAGCGGTGGCTCGAAGAATATTTTTTTCTCATAACACACCATCACGCACAGAAAAGTGGTTTGCACCGGAGGGGCTTCAGCAGCCGAGGTAGAAACGGAAGGTTGCATCTTTCTATTGTTCTGCTTTGAACGTAGTGATGTCAGTGATGATGTTTTTTAGGTAAATATCTCCTTGCAGGATATTTACCCTGGCCTTGGCGGCGTTATGGTGCCAACTGCTAAGTAATAATTACTGGAAAAAAGACACAAATTCACCAAATACGCCTTTAATTATGGCAGCTAGGTTGCAATGAGAAAATTGCAAAGGATCACCACTTCATCCGATATTAATCTCTTGTTTTGGTTTAATGGCCTTCGGAGCTACAGTGCTGAGAACTACTCTCCAGACGCGCACACCGGGAGCCCGGCGGCCCCAGAGCCACACCCTCCTACCGAAAACACTCAAAGTTCTACGTGCCACATGCATCCCGCGCTTTTTCTCCGCTTAAAGTGTTTGGAAGCAGCGTGCCGCGGCCAGCGTCTGCTGCAACCTCTCGCCTTCCCATATTTGACTGTCATCAAAAAAGTCTACTGCGGACGAGACCGCAACTGTATCGCCTGGCGCGGAATCATCCCAGTGATCATCTTGGTGGAATATTTTCGGAGCGTGTAACTACTCTTTTTTTCCTGCGAGAACTCCGCATCCCACGCCTGATAAGCGTTTTGCGTAACAAAGGAAACATTTTAATAATTTCTATAAAGTTGACAATGAGCTTGTTCTCTTCAGTCAACTGATTTCCCAACAGTAGGGGTGAAACCAAATGGTTTCTCAACATTACCTGGAAGGAAAGCTGGCGCCACTGTCTAAGCTAGTTTCTTGAAGAGAACTTTATACACCGTGGAAATCCCGGGTAGATGACGTCTCTTATTTTGCTTGGCTAGAGGTGAGCCGACTGCGTGGATTCAGCTTCTGCAACAACGGCAGCTGCTCCGCGATACCCTGCACTGCGTGCAGATGAATTTATTTTGATATTGCAATTTTCACTGCACCAATAAATTCAACAAAATTGTTAGGCTGGTATGGAAATTTTCACAGCATGCCTTCATGGTTTGCTATGAGAAGAGTAGTATTGATTTAACTGAATCCACTTATGTTAAGCAATTGTCAAGCCAAATACGAAACCTCATCTTCCCGGCATTCCTGCACCTCTCCATGGTGGATAAAGTGCTCCGTGGTATGTGAGTGTAGCGCAAAGCAGGACAAGGGACAAAGAAAGACGCACACAACAGAGGCGCTAGCACCTGCGTTGTGTGCGTCTTTTTTTGTCCCTTGTCCCGTTTTGCGCATAGGGGGAGGGAGGGGAGGCGACCCTTTATGCTCGCCTCTTTTGGAGCCCGCCGACGCCTGATCATGTATAGAGCTGCGGTTGAGCCACACGATTCCTGCGATAGCAGCGTTACCCTCTGTGCTGGCGCCCTTGAAGTCGTCCTTCCTGGCTGCCAGCACTGGATCTCGGCGAGGATCCGGCCCAGACAGGAGATACCCTCGCAGGACACTTTTCATTAGCACTGAGCGCTTGGTGGTCGAAGTAAATAAGTGAATGAAAACGAAAAAAGTCATCCATCGACGAGCATTTGGAGCAATCGGCTTCAGTAAGACAACCCGAAGGCAGCGCGCAAAAAGAGGCCCGCTCATTGAAGAAAAAAGACGGGAAACTGAGAAGAAGATATTTAAGAACGCCTGAATGTTCTGCCCGTCGTACTCCACCCAACGTCGTCCCTTACTCTACAACGTGTTTTGCACTGTAAAACACGTAAATTGTCGGAATATATTTGTCTCCATTGAAGTTCATGAACTCTTTGCCTTCATGTAATTTCCCTTTCGGGTTTAACAATCGCTGGCCTACTTCCTTATTACAGGTGCAAATGCTGGCAGTTGTACGGATTCTAAAAAAGTGACCGGAGATCGGCCGAGTCTCTGAGCACTACACGGGCCGCAGTTCTTTGCAAAAACCAGACCTCGTGCTAGATAGTGAGGAAGTGCGAGCGTAACTAGGCAGTGCAGTTCGCAAACCGCGCATCATACAGGCGATGTTATTTAGCTGAGTTGACGAGGAGAAGTTCATTGGAAGCTTAGAGCCTGTATGGGAAGAAAAGCAGCTGAGAAAAGAGGGCAAGCTGAAGCAGAAGTAATGTGAGCTGGAATAGCGCACATCAAGCGCGAGCAACGGCACGCAGTTCACCAGCGAAAGCACGGCGTCGAGCACTTGCACTAAGAAAGGGAAAGCAAGTTCATGCGTGAATAGCACGCGGAAAAGTAGAGAGTTTTCTTCTTTATATTCTCTGCCATCGCTGCGTTTTATTGCTGGCATTTTGCGAGCTTTCAACTTGTAGGAGGAACGCCGCTTGCATGCGGGGAAGCAAGTGACAAACGAATTCACTGCGTGTCTCTCTGTAGCGCCACCACATTGTGAAACATTGTCAGACAGCGATCACGTGGGCCCCAACTAAACGTCAGCGCAATTTGTCAAATGCTGACAGGTTAGCATTTTGCAAGGAGTTCGCTGAACCACTTTCTCCTTTCTTTATTTTGTCTGATTTCTCATTCCGCTGAGCGCTGCTGTTAAAGATAAAGCGTATATTCAGCTGAAGACAGCAGATGTTGCATTGGCAAATATATTTTCTTATGGTGTAAATGTTAGATCACTTTTACAGTTTTTCTAGTTCCAGGATCTGAAACTCGGTGGAATGTTTCTAGTAAAAATCACTACGAAAACAGTGAGTTTGAAAGGGTCAGGCCGATCCAGTGTGTTTAACGCAAAGCGGAAGATTTGTATGGAAGGAATCGAAATTTTTAAATTGTATCCTCAAGGAATGATTTATGGTGAAATTTGACCCTTTCGGTTGAATGTGTTGACAGCTGGCAAGAGTTTAAAAGAAAGCCTGGTAGGTATCTGGCGCGAGGGAGGGGCATTTTCTTGTCTCAGGCGTATTTGGCCCAGATATTCCTTCCAACCATGGGGCCACAATTTAGTACGCCATGTAAGACTTCCCTGAATTGCGAGCCGAGACCACCGGCATTGCGAGAAGGGGTTGCGGCCCACCTCTCTTCCTGCGCGTCTTTCCGGCCGGTGAAGAGCAGCTATAACACTGCCTCGCCATATGTGCCTTGGAGGTGAAAGGCCTCATTTAGACAACGCCTGGTGAGCCACAGGGGTCTACCACCTACGAATCACCCCCTCCCCCCTCTCCTCCCTCTGCTGACCAGCGATGAGGATGTCTCCATACCTGCAGTGTACAAGAAAGGAACCACGAGGAGTGCCTTAATTCCCAGACGAGTTGAGAGCGCGCCGCGCCGTTTATTGGCCCGGGCGCAGGGGTCGGTGGGGCTCGTTTCCCCTTCCCTCTTTGAGAGCCCTCCGGCACCTGATCTGCTCTGCAGTCGTGTTTGCGCCGGACGATTCCTGCGCTAGCAGGGATACCCCTTCGATCTGGCATTCTATAAAGGCGTCCTTCCTGGGTCCAAGCACCGGCTTCGCGGTGAGGATGCAGGCTATAGACCACGGATACCCTCGCGGGACACTTTCCAGTAGCGCTGAGCGTCTGGTAGTCGATGTATAAACTCGAAAGAGGCGTGAAATCCTTGAATTACACCAGCGGCAGTTGTTGCGCTCGCCTGTGGCTTTCAGTGTTTGCACTCCGAGACACCGGTATCAAGGTCTTCATCCTGGTCCTGGTAACGTCGATGATTCCGTGGTTGTACCTGCTGGGGAGCTGCGAAAATCGTTAAATAATCTTCTGAAACTAGAAAGCAATTTCTCGCGCCGAAATGGGTGTCATGCTGCGAACAAACGTGCAGCTCAAGCGTGGTTTTCTTCCGCATTCAAGCACGCAACAACAATATCGAATTTCTCAGCCCATGAACAATGGCCACAAGCAACTTCTGCCATTTTAACCCGCGGAAAGAATGAAGCAGGCCATACTACAGCGCTGAAAAAGACGGTTGTTGCTGCTGGCTTCGAGAGTAGTGCATAACAACAGTGGGGAAGTATGTGATGCTGCCGGTTTTGAGATCTAACAAGTTTTTGATGCGAAATCGTTACTAGTGCTATTATAATTAAAGCTGGTGGTGTGTGTGTGTGTCTGTGAATGTTCGTGCGCGTCTCTCTGTGTGTGTGCTCACAGATGGTGCAGAAAATTCCAGTGATGATAAGAAATATAGGATGGCGTCATCAAGCGGCCGTATGACGCATTCAACAAGCCGAGAATCGCCACTTATGACAATCTTATACATGTTATTCCTCTATATATACTCGCCACTGGCGTGCCTCCATGTTGTGCAAGCTTCGTGACATTCGTACGAAAATTGTGACGTAGCCGTTTGTCACACAGAGTTCCGGGTGGTGTCGCACGATATTTCTCGTCGCTTATAGCTTATATGTGCTAGTCACATGTGCTACTTGAGTTTGAGGCTACCTTGCGACACGGATTCAAGTCGAGGACATATGCAGCTTCAAATCAATGCATTTCCAGACTTTTGTATGACAATTATGGTGCAACAGTTCGCCGTACAGCATTCCAGATGATGTCATGCTTATGTGTAGGTGGGTGTAAATGCAACCAGGAAGGGTAAATATTTCTCATTCCCACAGGTAAGCAGTCTTACATCTCTCTGGCAAAATTTATAGTTCGAAAGCACTACTTCACGAGGTCTAACCAGCTCACACAGTTTGTGTGAAGCTTGAATTTGTGAATGCCGTTGGCCAAACCATAAATAAATAATAAATATACTGCCGCGACTAGGATTCGAACCCGCGGCGACGCGCAGAGACCAGCTTCGCTGGCCACTGCTACCACTGATACCATGCTATCGGCGCGGCCGGTCACGCTTCGTGCTAAACTGCAACGCACTGATACGCAACGCGTTGAACATCGTCGTCTTCTTCAACTAATACTACTATCAAACCAATATCGTCGTCGCACGTGCCGACCATGCAGCACAGCAAACCCATGAGCCAACTAGGCTACACACATGCCTTCGTACGTCTACTACGGTCAACAACGTACAAACCCTACCGCCTTTTTCACGTTTTATTTTTTTCTATATTCGCAGCCGCTCTCGGCGCTCGTGATAAATTATAATTGGGAGGGTGAGAAGGCGGCAGAAGACGGTTGCCGCTAAAGCTCTTAGATCATATCTGTTGCAAGCGAGTGAGCAAATGTTTATTGAAGACGCTGGTGGCTTGACCGCATGTAGCTGGACCCTCGGTACAGGGCACCGGAATAATCTGCCGACCTACTGGAGATGAGAAGGAGCGCTTCCTGTTCATCGAGGCGTGCGCTGGTCAGCATCACCTCCCACAGCTCAAGGACTGCTTTACGCGGCTTTACATGTTGGGATTTCGGGGACATGTCCATGTGATATGAGTTAGGGTTGGAGTATCGGCGCACCATGGACATTTGTGTTCGTAAATGGGTGCAGGCGATTTGAGTGGTGTGCGTTGGGATAGGTGTCTCTTTGAAAACGCCATAGGAGTCAGAAGTTTTCAGAGGAGACAAGGGATAAGGGAAAGGACAGAGGCGTCTATTAAGAAGTTATATTTCGAGATGGATGGCGAAGTGGGAGGAAAGGGGATGTAAGGCAGGAGGGGGATGGCCACGCTCAGTGAGTATTTTCTCAACCTAAGGTGTCCGCCCTGACGTTGCAATCAAGGCCCTCTTCGGCGGGAACCCATGTGGTGACGTCGTCTTGATGGAGTGTTCCGGAATACACAGCGCATCTCGTGGGACACTGCCGCTTGTATACGCTTGATAGGCGGCTTGAGAGTCTGTGATTATATTGCGCTGTTGCAGTGGGCGTCACTCCCTCTAATGGCGAAGGCAATGGCGGTCGCTTAAGTGACGGTTGGGTCTGGGGCCCGGAGAGAGACTGTCAGCAGTGGAGTATCGGTGCTGTGCACGGCAACACAGGCGAATGTGTGCATAGGAAGCGATGTCAACATAGGCAGCGGTGGAATCAAGCCCGTATTGTCTTTGCAGACGCTCTAGTCAGGCTTCCGACCTTGCCTTTTGGAGTTCACGGGGCCTCTTTCTGAGGACAGGGCTTGTGTAAAAGTGGGTGCGTATGTTGGGATGCAGTATTCCTGAGGGGGCGAGTGTTTGGGTTGCTTGGGGATCCCCGATGTGTTGGAGGATGCCCGTCCCGCGGAAGTAGTGAGTGAGCGCATGCGTTGGCAGGTGAGGACCACGTCTCAGATTTCATAGAAGGTGTTGTTGATGCCAGGAGTCACCAGTCAGCCTTGTATGGTTGGTCTTGGCGAGGTGAATGTAGCGAAGGCTATACTAAATGCGGCTGACAGCAAATCAGAAAGTGCCCTCTTCACGCATGCCCTTTCTGTGGCCCTCTATTCGGCAGATAATTGCGCTTCAAAAAGTGTCTACTCTCAGTGGCCACTTTCCGGGTGTAGTAGTATGGTGGCACCATCTGGAAGTGGCACGGTCTGAATGCGGGAAATACTTAAGAATTTTTGTTAGTGCATATGTTTTAATGATTTTGTTGCCAGATGATTATGTCCTGATCAACAATCTCGCAGTTTGCAACTTGAACACAGTTCACGCTATTGACCCCCATTGGTGCAGCAGTCCGTAACCACCCGAAGTTTGATCATCTCGGACAGCCGTTTTTGATATATGGATGATAAGTTTCGAAACTGGTAATATCGAAGAGCTGTGGCGGCCACGGCACGCCGCTTGTCATGGCTCGAGCTGGAGAAAAAGCGTGAGATGCACGTGACGCGTTCACTTCCCGAGTGTGGTCAGCCCATGGGCGCGGCTGTGAGAATGCCGCCGACTTGCGCTCGGTGTGCGCCTGTGGAGAGCTGGAATTCTGAGCACCGTAGTGCCCCCAGGAATTACATTTTCATGGAGCTAAAGAGTGGTATCGAAAGAGTTGATGATCCTCTACGATTTTCATGTTAGAGCATAAAAAACTGCAGTATTTAAAATAATAACTATCAGCTGCTGGTCGATTACTTTGATGATTTTCTCTTTCAATCTGTTTTATAACGCTCGCCGCCGTCGGGATCGCGCGAATTCTTTGTATTATAGTTTTTTCCAGAGGTCTTTAGGACGCAGAGTTTTCTAGGCTGAGGAGTGGCTGCCAAAGGATTGATTAAAAATGTGGCGACAATGAGTATGCAATTTTCTTGCCATTTTTTCATCAAAACTCCGGTTGGAACCATTTCCGTTGCGCTTATATAGCAGACATGGGTCATCACCTTCTAGAATGTTTAAATATCTTCGATTGGGATAACATAAGGAACTATACTAATGAGGCCTATTATTCGTTCTAATCAACCTGCTAATCCACCTTAATTTATTCTCTGTGGTGGGCCTACTTCCAAAAGTTTAGGGGTGCTTTAAAATTCATGAGTATGAGCCAAAATCCAAAGTTTTGGGGTGTCCTCCAACTTTAGAATTTCTGCAGCTTTTTATTCGTCCCCAGGTTGTGGGGCGTTTACGACGTCACTACCCTTCACGGATTGCGGAGAGTCCTTTTTCCTCTACAGCGCAGTGGTGCAGCGGCAAAGCGATGCGCTATTATAGAGTTATAGCATAGCGTGATCCGCGATCCGCTACCGTCATTCGCTTCCGCGGGGCACTGCTGGTACGCTCTGATTGGTCCCGACGCAGGAGGCGCGAACGCAGCTGATGGGCACGTGGCGCCATATGGCGCCTTCGCGGCGTTCTGCGCACGCGCAGTGGCGCCTCGGGGCAGCGGATCACGGTAGCGGACCACGGATCACACTATGCCATAACTCTCTATTATCCCGACAGGCGGCTGTCATCAACCGGAAAGGCTCTTCTGTCATCAACCGGACCGGGCGCACATCAACCGGACCGGCTCTTGTAATGCTTTGGATAGCGAAACATCGCACCTATTCTTGGCCATACGGCGCTTAAAATGCCATCAAGGCCTAATTAAATGCGCATTGTGCATTTAATCGTGCGTTTAAGACCATCGCAGGCACCCTTGCTTGTATGCCGAAGTGGAATGAACGACCTGGAGGTCGTCCTTCCTCATGTTGTCTTCGCATACCACCCCGCTGCTGAAGCTGCCGCATATGAATTATTTACGCTCCTCCACTGTAGGGAGGCCAAGGCTGCGGTCTATGCCATAGTGTAAAACGTCAACTAAGGTTTCAACCTAAATGTCTACGCTTTACTTCACCGCGAAGAACAAGCCTGGAGGTCTGCCCGGTTACGGATACAAGATCTGCAGCTCACCCATGCCAGACGCTGCTCTACAAACACGCGATACAGAATACACGCAATGTGGCACAGCCTGGGTTAAGACCCCCATTCGTGGCCGCGGATTCAGACACAAACTTTTGCTACTCAATTTTGGCCTGTAGAAGGTTTCGAGCAGTGCTGGTGAACAGAAATATGAAGGTTCTCTGATGAAGAGACAGTATCCTAGCGACGCCACACTCGACCAGGCCTGGTGATGTCGTGTGTCTAAAGTCATTTTCTGCGCTATAATTTGTTTTGCCACTCTATGCGCACTGTTTATTTTGGCCCACTTTTCCTTTGATGCGCCGTTGCAGTTGCTCAGTGGTTATGGTGCTCGGCTGCTGGCAAGAAAGATGAGGGTTCTGACCTGGCCGCGTCGGTCCCATCTCAATGCAGCCATAATGCTAGAGGCGTGTGTACTGTGCGATAGCAGTGCACGTTAAAGAACCCAGTTGATCGAAATTATCGGGAGCCCTCCGAAACGGTGTCCTTCATAGCTTGGTAGCTTGGGTTGTTTTTGACGTTAAACCCAGTCAGCCATATACAAAACCACCTCCGTCCAAGGTTGTAAAGCATCGGGCCAATGAACTTTACGAGGGGTGGGGGAGAGTAGGAGTAATCCCGCTAAGCTTAGTAATGGTTTGTTCATGCTCAAATCCGCCGGCGCCGGGCTTCGTTTGTGACTAGATGTGCGAAGATATTTAATTGGAATGTTTCAGCCACTGGCAACTAGTTCTATGTTTTTCAATATTATCCCAGGTGTTTTATGTGCCTTATCTCTAAATTGTTTTCTTACCTTTCTGTTCAACGAGGCCGAGAATGCCGATGATACGTACTGGACTCCTCCATACTGTTAATTTCTTCTACTCAGGACAAGTAGCGACAGCAGATCAGGATAACGAGAGTTAAGCAACGAAGAATCAGAATGGTGTGGAGCACATTAGGCATGTTCTCTCAGATAATGAATGGCAGTTTACGACTATCCTTCAAGAGTAAAGTATATAACAGCTGCATCACACCGGTGCCTTCCTGTAAGAAAGAAACGTGGATGTTAACGAAAAGGGCTCAAATTATGTTAAAGAAAGCGCAGCTAGCTTTGGACGAAAAAATTATAGGTTTAACGTTAAGGAACATGAAGACGGCAGAACAAGTCAGTGATAAAACTGGAGTCAGTGAGATCCTAGCCGAGATCAAGAGAAAAAAAAATGGGCTTGGGGAAGGCATGTACTGCGAAGGCAAGATAACCGATGGTCATTCCGGGTAACGGAGTGGATTTCAAGGAAAGGGAAGCGTTGGAGGGTGCGACAGAAAGTTACTTGGGCGAATGAGATTAAGAAATTTGCACGGATATGTTGGCGTGTGTTAGCACAGGGCAGGGATAATTGGAGAGATATGGGAGAGGCCTTTGTACTGCAGGACGATGATGTTTATGGTCATAGAGCAGTGCAATACGGTATATCGCCAGACACTGCCTTGAGGCCTGTTTTTAAATCATTTCGCCTTTTCTATCGAACTGCCATGTTACCGAATAACAACAAAAATAAACTTTGGAGAAAGCCCGGACCTAACATTTCGTGATATACGTTGTCAGTAACAGTCCACGGAAAAGCTTATATTTATTGTTTTACCAGTGGATACTCGACAGCACTGGGGATCAAACCTAGCACCTCCCGCATACGAGACGGATGCTCAAACGGCTAGGCCACCGCTATGGCTCAGTTTGTCACATTTAGACGCTGAATATGGTGTAAAAGTTACTTGGACATTTCGGAGAGCGACCTCGCTCACACTGGATATTTTTTATCTATATACTAAACCATATTCCTTATTTCTCCGCAGAGTCCAGACACTCGGCTCTCTTGCACTTGGTGATAGTGCAGAGCAAGATTAACATTTCTTTGCCGCCACGCGATCGACAAAACTCACACCATTGTGTGGAAATCCGCCCTTCAAGAAGGCGATGCTCTTTCCGAGGTCACATAACTCTAAATGATCTATCACTGCCACAAGAACAGATGACCTTTAAAAGCATGCATTTTTTCGCCCAAGAAAAAAATAAACGATCAAAGCTTGCCCGATAGATCCTGTTTTCACGCTGTCGATCGTACTACTTAAATACTGCGTGTTACCATGCATTCATTTTGAAAATAGTAAATGAATAGACGAAACCAAGAGATCCCTATATTAAAGGAATTGTTAATACTGAAGTGTCTAAGGCATCCTAAAAGACCTATTTCGCCATTTTTTCAACGGAGAAAATTTATTACTATGTTGCACCTGTCTTTTCTTTTCCAAATTGAGCAAACAAACAAGGTTAATTTAGTAGCCTTTCTTCAACACTGCGTGTGAGGCTTCATCCAGACAATCAGATGGACAGACAGACAGACCTGCAAGCACACAATGCCTAAATGCGGTGAATGGCCACTATAGCTGCTAGCGCAATAAAAAGCGGAAATTAGATCTGAAGTTAAGGTGTTCAGTCCAGTCGTGGGCTTTAACTATGCTGAGGAATGAGTGCCGTAAGATCTGAGTTTCCAAGGGCGTCTTAATAAGAGATAGTATTTAACTGGGGTGCATAGGATTCTAGCATGAAGGGGTCTATAAATAGCCGTGAAGCTTTGTGTTTGGTTTTTAATTTTATTGCGCAAATATGCCCTTCGGCCTGAGAGGGTTACAGGCACATGTGAAGGCCGGTGTCAGCTATAAATGCTAACAAGGCCGGGTATTGGGGCGCATGGGTATAGATTCGAGTGTTTAGTGGTCGGCTGAGGTGGTAATCCTCAATGCTGAGGTGTCGCTGGCGTGCCTCCCGATGTCCGGGGCAAGTTTTCATCAAGTGAGGTAACGTCGCCTCTATAGCAGATGCGAGGCAGAAGGGGCAGTTCAGAAGCTGGGTCTGTGATATCCAGGAGACCTTGGTCGCAGGCGTCAGCGCTGCATCCACCCGGATTCTCGTCAATGCCAACTCCTCAGGGCGAGTTAAATAGCCGGGAAGGTTGGATCCCCGCGGTGGAATTAAAGCACGTGTGTAACGGCGAAGAAATTCCATTTTAGGCAGTACGGCGTCTCCTGCGGATAATTTTAGTATGTGAAGCTGGCATGGCACTTGCAGTGGATATTACGCACAGTCCGCTTCCCTAAGATGGTGAGTATAGCGTCGAGCCCACATAATGCGCACAGGGCATGGATATGATTTAACGACCGTGCACACATCGACAATATTGCCCAGGGGACAGGCTGCGCGCCGTAGAGCCCTTACTGCTTCTGTTGAGTCGGTATATAAGAGAAGGGTATTTGGTGGTGGAACACAGAGGAGGTCCTTTAAAGTGGACAAGCTGTCACAAATGGAAATGAGATCTGCTATCACAGAGAGAAGCGGCGCCTGTGTGACGTAGGAAAATGTCTCGCGACCATTGCGTACAGCTGGACAGGGGATACTGGTGTGCAGCGTACCATTTTTTGTGCTTGCGTTCACGAAACCTTACGATGCGCCTATGGGCTTTGCTTGGAGAGGAGGCTCTGTTTCACAGAATGATGAAGGTTGCTCATGACACTAAGGGGCCGGTTGTAGGTCACGTCGGGATGTTGCCAAGGTGGGGGTTCCAAAGGCGTTGCGTGAAGAAGCGGATAAGTAGGATCAAAGTAATTTGCAAGGACAGATGCTACAAGGGTTGCTGATACTTTAGGCTGCGCACATCACAGCACTTCTCCACGAGCTTATGAATGGTATTCAGCTGGCCTTGCGCTTGTAGTGTGAATAGAGGTCAAGCGAGGAAGGCCAGTGATAACTCTCATGGCCCCTGTTTTGACCGTTTCCAAGCGGTCTCAACCTCCAAAAGTAAGGCGGTGGAACTGCGCTTGATAACCGAGCCCAGGCTGCAACAAAGAGCAGTCTAACTTTCGAGCCATATTAAAGCATGCACTACTTGTATCTGGACAATTCGGCGAAATAGATGTAGCGTACAGATGGCCTTCTGTCCGGCAGATCGAACCCACACTGCTGGTTGACAACTAGCACCCGCATCGACGAGGCTGTAGCAGGGAGCTGGTCGTTCAAAGACAGCTGTATAGATGTGAGAAAAAGGCGGCGTCCACCCCTTCGGTTCGTCATAGCCATAAAGTTTGTCTTTAGACCCGACAGCGCCAGGCCAATCTTTGTGCAACACTGAGAGGTCTTGTCCAGAGCTGTCTGAAAGCCTCCTTCTTGGCAGCTAAGGTCTGTGTATATTGACCAAACCATTACATCATCCGCATACGTCAAATAAAAAATATCCGCAATAGTAGCCAGTTGCCATGGCAAAGGAAGCAGGGTGATGTTAAACAATACTGCGACCAGCACGAATCCTTGAGGTACACCCCTCTTTGTGGTGAAGGTGCCACTACGTTCCTTGCCGTTGCGTACAGCAATCCAACGGTCTCCTAAGAACGAAGCCACAAAGTTGCCTACTCGACGAGGGAGAATGTAGAATGGCCAAGATCGCTGACTGGCTGACGTTCATACTAAAATATTCCGGACAAAAATATTTTTGACTGGGAGACCGGTTATGAATGCATTTTTTTATATAAAGTAAGATTTCACTATAACAAACAATATATCCGGAGGCCACCCGCTGGCTGTCTCATATTCTTTTCTATTCACGTATTTGCTATCGTCCAAAGCGTTCCAATTGTTTTTTTATGGCAGTCTTAACTGTTCGATGCGATCAATGGAAACACTTTAAAAGAAATATTTTGCTACATATCAGAATAATGGACTATTACGTTCAATATGTCCCTAACAGCGTCTGAAAATTTTTCAATTTCCAAAGTTTTTGCTCGAGAAAGCTGGACATGCATATGCCTTCAGAAAGTCCATAGTTAGAAGCATGCGGATTTTGCGAAACCTGCCTCCAAGCAGCACAATGGCTTATACATGGTTCAATCCGTGCTCAGTGCCCAAGTGAGGGCGAAAGCCAATCTAAGTTGGATGGTACCAGTGATGCCATACCAGCAGCCATGAGAGCCGGGTAGCTATCATCGGTTCTAGTAGCTTACACAGTGTGGTCGTAAGCGCTATCGGGCGAAAGTTGCTTAACTTGCTAGGATTCTTTCCGGACTTCGGTATCTGCACCACCTCAACTTGTTCTCACCATGTTGGGACCTGTCCGTATGTACAAATTGGGTTCAGGGCATCAAGTAATCACATAAATGCCGAGCCTTCGGTATTTTTCCAATCCTCATATGAAAGTCCATTCACCCCAGGATAATAATAATAATAGGTTTTTGGTGGAAAGTTAATGGCGCAGTATCTGTCTCATATATCGTTGGACACCTGAACCGCGCCGTAAGGGATGGGATAAAGGAGGGAGTGAAAGAAGAGAGGAACAAATAGGTCTGTAGTGGAGGGCTCCGGAATAATTTCGACCACCTGGGGATCTTTAACGTGCACTGACATCGCACAGCACACGGGCACCTTAGCGTTTTTCCTCCATAAAAACGCAGCCGCCGCGGTCGGGTTCGAACCCGGGAACTCCGGATCAGTAGTCGAGCGCCCTAACCTCACCCCAGGAGCTGCACGCGGTTTTGCTACATATATGGCTGCAAGAAACTCAGTAATTGTGAACGGCCTCTGCATACCTTAATGATCCTCTTTGCTTGTAGGCGAGCCCACTTCTGAAGGAAGAGCACTCGGCTGGATAAACTACGCTGCTGGTTGGTCGAAAGCCGGAAATAAAGTCCTGGCGTCCTGTGAAGAGAACTGACTTGGTGTCTGCCCCGAAGCAACACATGTTGACCTTTCGGGGTCTCGTGAACGCTTACTGATTTCCATGAGAGGGAAGGCGCGCCATATCGATGCAGTCGTTGACGATGAGCCAAGAGACACGCACCAGTCCTGTTATCGGTGGCGTGTAAGATTCTCATGTCGGCGTGCCGAAGCAGTTAGCCGCTGTAAGGTGTCTCGGCGTTGCGACGAAGGTGGGTCTCAAGTGACCGCCAGTTCCGCCCAACGACAGGCTGCCCAGAGCCGAAGAACGTGCAGATCCGGAGGCGGTCCGCATTCCTTCACCGGAACTTGAATGAATGGCATTTTGAGTTGCTGCACACAAAGCTTTCTGCAGATCACATAGAGCTTATGCCAGCCAGTCATTGAGTGCCGTCCGGAAGCAAGTCCCACTCTGTGACGTGGCAGCAGCGCTTACAGCGACACTGGGATACAGTATCCACAAGGGTAAGCAATGGATGGTGATCGCTGCCCCGACAGTCTATTTGTCGGTCCTAGGATACAGGGCGTGCAGCGCACCAGCAAGTTACGTCTTGAGGGGAAGGATGAGAGGGGATAATTCCACCGGCGGGTTGCGGTGCCTGGAGAATTGAGAAGCACAAACTGTGGCGCATTAAAACTGTCCCGCGCTACACTTTTCCCGCACACTAGAGCAGGGATAACCCGAAGTCTGATGCGGGGCATTAAAATCACCGCCATAGGCGAGGAGCTCTATAGACGTAGACGAGAAGCTCTGCTACTGTCGGGATGTATGGAGCACGGTGAAAGAACTACGTCAGCGCGGGGAAGGCAGAGGCAGCACAGCCACGTCTTCTTACCAATTGTTGCATCAAGGCGCCAGTGAAACTTCAGTCTGAGGGTAACAAGTGGCTACGTATACGGCAGCCTTTCCAGGCGTTCTGGAGGCAATACAGCGGCAGTTGTCTGGGATAGTTGGGCAGGAGTAGGCAGTAAAGTAAGAAAGCGGGGGTAGAGCATATGTGTCTTGTAGAAGTAATGCCCAAGCAGGATGTTTACCTAACCGCAGCCAATGACGGATATCGCCTGTCTTGTTCAGAAAACCCCGACAGTTGCATTCTAACACATATCTGGGGGTGTTCGATGATGAATCCATATTTAGGAAACCGAAGGAAGGTTAACTATTGACACATTTGACAGATGCTGCAGTTGTCGCACCACGAAGTGGTGCAGCTCTACAGAAGTCAGCTGAGCAGGCTGTTACGTAGCACAAGGGAAAAGCGATGTGTGCGCATTTGACTGCGTCGCAGGAGATAGGTTAATAGTATGGCAACTGGACGGTTGGGCAAGTAAGACCCGTTTTTGGGAGAGACGTTGCACCTCCTTCTGCAGAACTGCAAGATGTTTATTCAATTTGGCAATGTTTATCCAATTTGGCAATGTTATCTAAAGGTTGCCCTTCAAGAGCCGAGTTTTGGGGTGGTATAGCAGAACGTTCTTTCCCTGCTTCAATGCTTGACCGTACTTTTGGGGCGCGGTAATAACTGACTCAATGTCACGTTGTGCGGCAGTGTCATCTTCGCTAAGCGCCAGTAGTGCAAAGCGGTTCGATGTAGACAAGTCGCCATTTGACGACTCCGGTATTGACTTCGGGTGATCACCCTTCAAATGTTTACGCCGTTTCTCTATGCCGCGGCGGTTAATCCGGCAGTCTTTGGAAGTGGTACCGTAGTCGTCCTTGCGACATAGGCCACAGTGATGTTGCTCGGAATCAGACGCCGCCTTAGTGGTGTCTGCGAGATGCGGGCAAGACGCTCTCATGTGTCGTGGCCGGAAGCAACGATAACCGTAAACGACTCCAGGTTTGTAAAGGTGGTGCTGGAAGATGCCCCATAGAATGAGATGCCAGTCGGAGCAGACAAAGGCTGCTGCAGAGTGACAAGACACGTACACACCTTGTCCATATACCGAGCTTATGTGTGGAACAATCCAACGAAGAACGAAGTTCCTTGGGTACGACGTCTGGGTCGACGACCAACCCGACATAACGCCTAAGGTCTGAACCAGATTCCAGGTATGTTTGAACAACATGGTGGTCGAAGCAGAGGCAGGCAAAATCTTCAGTTCGCGAAGGCGGTCGACATCGGAGAATGAGCGCACCAAAACGGTGACGTTGTTGGTGGCGCGGTGAATTGCGAAGCCTTGAAATCCACGTCTTCCAAGGCACTTGTCGAAGGTCGTTTGAAGGAGACGGCGCGAAAAAGTAGACACATCGAACAATTCGCGGGGATTAACCACCACCTTGTATAGCGGCAATACGCCAGGTTGAGACGAAAGGCGGCCTCTGTGCTGAAAGGCTCTTTTGAAGAATGTTTCAGACTGGCGTGTCATTTCAGCAGCATGTTTCCTAGGAGGAGTAGAGCTTGCAGAAGGAAAGCGTTCCATCGTAGCCCTAGCAATTGCTGCAGCTGTGGAGCGGCGGGGCCACCCCTGACCTCGGCGATGGATCCCAGACTATGGCAAAGGCGAGTCCGTGATTAGATGACGGCTAACCACCGCACGCAGCAAAGCTGCGGCGATGGATTTGCAGAAAATCGCTGGCAAAGTGGTCAATTTTGACGGAGCGCAGTGAAAACACGTCCGACTGTTGTTGTTCCTCAGTAAACATGTGGATACCCTAGCGGGGGAATTCCAGGCTGCACTTCGTCATCCTTCCTTCGCAATTCACAATGAAGCGATTTTCACAGCTTTTGCAATAAGCACTCATTATCACAACTTTTGACGCTGCCAGATGCGCCCAGGTCCGACAGTTCGACGAAACTACCGTTCCCGGAGGAGAGCCCACAGACAGGCTGGCAAATGGGGCCATGTTAACTTGGCCACACCGCTATCAGCGCTGGACGCCGGGAGTATAATCGGCAACCGGAGAGCGTTTTCATGGGGCACGATACCGCTTTCACAATGAAGCACTCACCATTCGTGTTAATTCTTCAAAGTTCTCCTGCTCCTTCACTTCTTTTGGAATGCACTGACTTCGAATTCATTGCAACTTTGGGCTCTGGCAGATGCGACCAGACCCGACAGTTGGACTAAACTGCCACACCTGGACGACAGCCCACAGATTGTGTGGAAACCGGTGCTGTGTACATTCGCACACACCGCTATCAGCGCTGAACTCTCTGAATACAACCTACAACAGGACAGCGTTTTGATGGCCAATATGGCATAAGGAATGACTTACGCGCCCCAGAGCAGTTGAAGGCATCAGTGGACGTCAAGCTGAAACAGCTATCTGCCAGAAGTGACAGAATCGAGGTAGAAATCAAAGAAATGAAATCAAACCTTTCTACAGGTACGCCGTCTACAGAACTGTCTGGAAAGGGTCCTTGAAATATAACTGCCCAATTAAAGATAACTACCTCGCGATGTGATGACACAGAAATCAGACTTCGCCGCTCCAACCTAGTCTTCTTCGATATTCCTGACGAGTCCGAGACATTTTTTTTTCTTTATTGCCTGGCTTTGACACAGAAAATTGCACATAACAAACAATCAACAAAAGACAAACGCTATATACACCCGACTCGAAGTCAGCCAGCATGAGTCTGGCTTCGTCAACTTAAAATTCACGCAGTGTACAGAGTGGCTCTAGTCTTGAGAGCCACTCCGGAGGCTCCGCTGCGGCCTTCTGAATGGCCAGAAACATGTCCATACTTTCTCGAAAGTAGATTCGGGCAGGTCTTGCGTCTCTGTCACAGTGAAAGCCTGCCATTCTCGAGCGCCATATACAGTGGAGGCCTGTCAGCATTATTAAATCATAAGGCACCCCATCCTCATTTTCAACACATAAGTAACGGATGCCATACGGGTCTAGTGGAAATTCTTTCTTTCTTTTTTAACCTTCTTTTTAACCTTCTTTTTTAAGCTGCACACCGAAACCTTACCGGTTAAAAAATTTTTAGAGGGAAAGGAATTATTTTTACCCTGGGGTTCTCACTGTTTAATTTGCAGAAAGCCTGAAACAATAGACCATGTATTTTTACACTGTTGGGAAGGGGTTTATTTTTGGGATGTATTACGACGAATCCGAGACATAGCACAGCTCAGAAGCGAAGGTGCTAATTGGAGCTTTGCGCTGAGCACCTTGGCTGCATGGTTGAATCAACACAATTTGTAGTCCCATAACTACAGCGCAACGAACGGGACGTAGAAGAAGGACACAGGCAGGGACAGAACACAGCGCTGCCTGCTTGTGTCCTTCTTCTACGTCCCGTTCGCTGCGCTGTAGTTATGGAATATAGAAACCAACTCGCTCTACAACTTACCTTGTCGAACAATTTGAAGAAGCCCTTCCACTTTTTTTCGATAATAATCAGAGAAATGTACAGCGAGTATCGTTAAATTCAGGTATACAAGGTCAAGAAGCGGATCAAATAAAAAGACCATATGTTTAAAGACACGCAGCTTGTCGTTCGCAAAGATTTTTCTTTCCGAACATGCCTGGTCAGGAAAAAGCTACAAGATTTTGCAAAGTCGCAGGGCGCATCATTTAAACTTCGAGTTGATAAACTGCGCATGATTGATGCTGTATATAGGGACGACGCTTCTTCTTAAAATATCAAACAATGTACCCGGCAGCAAAAACGAAGAGCAGTGGTAAAAGAGGCGGAAAATCATCCCGAGCCTTTCTACGGTGTCACTTCTCATCCTTTGCTTTCCATATCATTACTAAAAGGCGTAGCATTCTTCCAAAGTGCACCGCACTCTACTCTTATCTACAGTGTAGTGGCTCCGAGATCTTTAAATTTCACATCAAGGTTGCTGCACCCAGATAAAACAGACGAAGAAATCTTACCTGATTTTACCGGACTTGCTGCTTACCGGAATGGAAACCTAACAAAAGGGATGATAGCGTAATGATCGCCATAAAAAGATGCATTCCTTCCTTTCGTGTCAACATTTCAACGCCTTTAAAAACCTAATGGGTTTCCATCGCGTCTTCATCTTTGAACTCCCTTCTTGGAATATGTTACCGACTACCTGTTCAGAAAATTTCGTAACACATCAGCATGCAAACCTCTCAGATATGAGAACTAACTTCCCAAAAGCCGACATTTATTGATTTGGTGATTTTAGGGAACATCAACTAGAGAACCTTCCTTGCAACAGCAGAGGTCTTGGTTAACTTTTTTAACTAAACTTACACTTTCCCTTATCTAAATGCTGCATCAACCTGCGCAGGGCGCTAACATATTGAACCTGGTTTTCACATCAGTTAATGACAGTGTAAGCCCAACCTATCTTACGGATGGTTTCAGTGATCACAAGCTACAGGCAGTAACCGTCACTTCAACGAAGTCCATCCGGCAAATACATCTTCAAATATAACAGGATAAACTACGATCCCATTAACGTTGACTTGCAGACGTTCTTCCATTCCTTTATGCTATCATTTGCTAATCGGTGTGTTTTCTTTTTATTTTTATTTATTTATTACACACTGCTAGCCTCTTCTACGTGGCTGTAGCAGGATTGGGGGAGTAGAACAGTTACAAAAACACAAACGACAAGGCGGAATGTACATATAAGGAACCTTACATAGACTCAGGAGGAACTGAGGAACATAAAAAGTCAATATCAGTCAATAAATTTATATGTATATATATATATATGTATATATACGATGACAACGCATTCGCAGCAGGTGCTTGAAGAGCTGTGGTGGCCGGCTTAGTGTGTTAATCGGCTAAAGCTTATTTTCATTGGCTGTTAAGGCATCAACCTTCACCGGTAGCCGCCCCCACAACCCTTCTGGGCTTTTCCCGTGTCAGCCGCCTTTGGGCTCCAACCTGCACTCTCCTAGAATTGGAAAGAGGGATGTCCCTCTCTTCGTTTCGCCACCTGCAAGCCATGGCAAAGGGCACCCTCTCCTCCTCCCCCTCTTCTTCACTAGAAGAGAGGAGCGGGATTGCCCTTTTTTTTCTTTGCCACTTGCTGACCGTGAGAGGTTGGTGGCAATGGCAGCTAGGTGCATGGTGTTCACCAAACTACAGCTCCGGACGCCGCATTTTCTTCACGGTGGGGCCTTTAACGCTAACGCATAAATGATTGGTTCGCCTCTCATGCCTGCCTTTCAGTTAAACGGTCTTAATAAAGTATCCCTCAACAGAACAGAATTTTACTCGCTGCACAAAGCAAATAGGTTGTTTCCATATATGAAGAAACGTCCCGCCTTCGGATCAGCGCACTGCTTAGTTTACGACGCTCTTACAAGTTAAACGTCAAGGGTACAATGTAAGGGTTATTTTTCTTCCACTGTGCAATTTATTATATTTAACGGAGAAAAAGATTACACCATTATTTACCATTTACCGTCACCACAAATAAACAAAAAGTTCTCCCCTGATTTCCTTGGTTTCAACAAGTCATTTCTTTTATACGTATGTCACTACGGGCTTCTCATTTCTGTGCCCTTCCCCGCCCAATAGCTGAAAAACGGCGTCGGTTCTTGTAGTCTTGATTTCATAGGCACCATAGCAGGGTAAGATGATTCTCGCACAGCTGCCTCCCTCACCGTTCGATTACGTTCCACATCCCTCTTGCGGCATTACAGGGAGTTGCACCTCCACCGGTTTGGTCGCCGTGGGCGCTGTTGAACACTGTGAAGTATAGGCTGTACGGAGCAAAGGTAAACTCGAAAAGAAAAGGTTGGACAGAGGACAGAACAGAATTGAACTGAGTTGAGGTGTTAAATTCTACGTGTGGGATTAGGTTTGCTTATTCTGCCGGTAATTGCTCCACCATAGCGTCACATCTATGTTAATAACGTCCTAAAACCTGTCGTATCTACCGTGCTATGCGTAGAGTCACTTATGAGAGCACATATCCAACTCCCGCAGTCCCCATCTATGCACACATTCACTCCACACAGTCCAAATCAAAGTCCACTCCTGAAGTCACCATCTATGCACATATTCAGTCACAGTAGACCATAGTCCATTGCAGTGCTACAATCCATACACACATTCACTCAAAGTATAAGAATAGTCCACTCCAGAAGACACCATCTACGCACACATTCAATCACAGCAGACCATACTCCGTTCCTTCTGTCACCGTTTAGAAACAAGGTCAGTGTCCTGCAGAAATGTCAAAATAAGGCGTGCAGTCTCCCTTTTGCATGTCTGGTTTCCACTTGGGTAGACAATGCCGTGAACTGTACTGTGAAGGGTTCCTGTTTTCTTTAAGAAAACGAAGATCACATACGTTTCCCCGTTGTACTCTGGGCAGTACGTAGTATAATGTTCTATATCGCGCGCACACCACATAAAGAACACAGCGGAGACGATGCCATGCCCGTCTTATGTATCCAGGCAGGGATGCGAGCAGAGGCCATGTGAACTCGATGTAGTAGAATGACCTGGGATCTCAGTCCCTTGGTCACACCTGTCTTGTGGGGCGCACTTCACAGCGTACTGAAATGATCGAGCCCAGTTTTCGTGCAGAGACTTTATTCCATCTTGAGGTAGTTTCTTTGATGAATTCCTTGACAGAGGTTTATGGACCAGACTGTCTGCCACATCACTGCCTCTGACTCCTATGTGAGAGGGCACCCATTGAAAGTATAGAGTAAAGCCTCTGCTGTGCAGATTCTGCACCAAGCGTAGAGAGCTTATAGACAAGGCATCAGTAGGGAATCCGCGCTCTAACCTCTGAAGGGCAGATTTTGAACCAGCTAGGATGACAACAGGTTGAGCAGGACTAGGCCGTGATTGATACAATATGCGAATGACCACCAGCGCTTCATGAAGTTTGACCATTGAAGAAGGATGGTTTCCCCATTGCTCACTTGCAATTCTACGGATCGCATTGACACGCGAATATAGACATGAAACAATTGCGTCGACAGCTCTTCGCAGTGTAGACGGGAGTCAATAATGACGCCCAGGAAACGCGTGTGGTTGAATTGGCGGATGAAAGAGTGGCCAAGGTTTATCTCCAACCACGCTTGACGTCTTCCTACACCAGGAAACAGAACAAAGCCGGATTTTTCCACTGATAGAGACAATCCCCTACCTTGAAGGTAAGCTCATACTGAAAGTAGAGCCTGTCGAGCTATCAGGGCAAATCGGTTGTATTAGTAGCCAGTAATCCAAATACAGATGTCGTCAGCACATATTGACATACGCACTTGCCTGCAAGTTTTTTGCACCGAATCAGGAAGGCCAGCCATTACGACATTAAAGAGTGGGGGGGAAAGAACACTTCTTTGAGGAACACCCCGTGACAGAAACCTTTCGCCGCTTAAGGTACTCCCTAGCCGTACACGAACCGCACGATCACTTATAAACTTGTAAATGAATCTTCAAGGGACCCTGAGGAGAAATGGAATTTGGTTTGTATCGATAGAATACCAGCTCCTGATCCCAAAAACGCCACTCTTACTGCAAACAAAGCTCCTGTGAGGTAGAAAAAACAAGAACCAAAATACAGGTATCGCCGCCACAGGCCAATCTCGCAAGTACAAGCTTGATGACGTCATAGGACAACAGACGCCACCTTAGAGGAAGTTTCCTTCCTACATGGGGCCGCGAATCTCTGAGGCTGACAAAGCAAGTTTGCGCGGTTCAATATTGAAGTAAGGTTTGTTTCAAAACTTATAGTGCACTTTTATCGCACAAGAAAGACAGACAAAAGACAACCTGAATGTTGGAAGCAAAGAAAACCGATGCTTGGCGGCCCCACGGGCGGCCAGGAGAGTTTCTATTTGCTATGGCGCTTCGCGACTCTTGTCGCGAGCTTTGCGTGCCCCGTGGTTTTGTTTTTGACGCACCTCGATTTAAAAGCGCCGAAAAGCAGAGGAACTCTAAGTGGCGCTTCAAGTGCTAGTTAACCTTTGAAGGAGCCTGTTAAGGCTGGTCCGATGATCGCCATGGTCGATGAAAAACTATGATGGCAGGATGGTCGGTGATCGTAAGGCAGTTAGCAGTATAAAGAGCACTTGTGTCTTCGTACGCTCGCCCGGCGAAACGTTCCCGGCTGTGCCAGTCAACTTCAAACTACTTAACAGAAATCGTTTATTGGCCGAGAGACAGGATACAAGGCAGTTAGGAAAAAGAGATTTGGAACCTGCCGAGACCGTGACTCCGCTCCCCTCCAACTGGTTTGTTTGCGACTCCATTCAATAGCTTCGGCAGTTGGGTTGAGCTGTTCTATTCTAGCTCTCGGCTAATTTAATCCATTCACAGTACACATATGAGAGTATATGCAAGTGGGCGAGAGAGCCCGATCCAGTGGACCCCGTACCTCCGGAAAGGCGTGGAACCCGTTGAAGCATCGTGCGTCGGCTTTACTTTCAAGCCGCCTACTTTAAACGCGAGCGCTCTAGAGCACCCATCAGTTTTTTTTCGGCAAAAAATAAATAAATAAATAAATAACCTGGCCATTGCAACCGGGGGAAACCCACTCGGCGCCGCCTGCTGCACCGCGCAACCGCGCCGCTCAAGGAATCCCAATCCGTCGGCCCCAAAGCCCCGGCCAGCCTCCGATGGGCGCAACGCGCCGACCTTGTCCTCGCCCCTTGTCACTCCTCGCACTGCGTTTACGATATTTATTTACCAACGGCGGCTCACGGCGGAAGATGGAAACGACCCGGCGGCGCCTAACCAAACCGTGCTCCCTCAAAAGCATCGCACGCTCTGTGGGGCTGAGGTCGCTGAAATGCAGGCCGGAGTTTTTGCGAGAACTTCGTCGTCGGGTTCGGGAACGGGATCCATCGTAGCGCTGGCAAGACCCTGGTGCAAACGAAAACGAAGCGACGGTAGCGCCCCCCGATAGATGCCTTCAACGTGCGGCGGAGGTAGCTTTCATTTCGGCTGCTCCTAGACCGCACCACAAGCTTCCAGAAATCCCGGAGTCTGCGTTTACGTCACGCTTAACGTCACCCTATCCTATAACATCATAAGAGGACGCCGTGACGTAATTAGAGTGCCCCGAGTTTGAATCTGATTGGCGGCAAAAAACACTTCCAACTTCGAATCCAAATTTCTTTCAAATAAATGCATCTTTCGCTCCAGGGCAAGCGGCAACAAAGACATAAAATACTGAACTATCCGATTTTGCTATCAGATAAAATTTGATAAAGTTCTCCTCACTGTTATTTTAACATAAGGCCCTGTATGCCCATACCTTGCAAACTGTTTAGAATTGAGCTCTGAAGCGCGTTGCCATAAGCTTTTGCAGCGTAAAGAAAAATTGCTAAAGTGGATGGGCCGAAAGCTCTCTGGTGTTCAATGTGGCTCACCAATTGTAACACGCTATCTTGTGCACTAAGAACTGGGCGGAATCCTGTCATACATGTTGGCAGTGCCTTGCTGTCCTCAAGCCACCACGATAAGCGTTCATTTACCAGCTTCTCCGTCAACTTAGCTACACAGGACGTCAATGACACAGGGCGACACGAGGCAAGGTCCGTCATGTCTTTGCCAGGCTTCTGTACTGGAACTGCTTGTGCCACCTTCCATGACGGAGGAACATCGCCAGTCTCCCAAACTCGATTGATGAATTTTAGGAGCTCCTTCCTGAGTTCCAGGGACGGATTATGCAGCATTTGGTTGGCGATGCCGTCGGGACCCGGTGCACACCGGCGCCGCAGGCCACTGAGCGCAGTCTGAAGCTCACGAAGCGTGAACGGGTCGTCCATGATAGACCTATAGGAAGCAGGGGGTGGATATATATCCATTCCAAAATAAGCACGTACGAGTGCGTCTGCAAATTCCTCTGCCAAGCACGGAATATGTTTTTCCTTGCGTAACGCAAGAGTTTGAAAAGGCTTCGAAGGCCGAGATTCTCCAGCAAGGCTTCCAATAACTCGCCATATTCTCGTCATCGGTAAGAACACAGTCAAACTAGCGCAGAATGAGGCCTATTGCGACCTGTAGAGCTTGTTCGTGTGTCTTTTAATAGCAGAATTGAGCCTATTCAAGGTCTTCTTCAGTTCCCTGTCGTCCTTCTTCCGCATGAGTTGGCGCTCCGCCCTTCTTCTCACCCCCGCAAAGGTCCCTGAGTTTTAAATCCGGGGCCGGAAAATGATCAGGTAAATTGACGGCCGTAGTTGCTGCCAGCTTTCTAGAAATTATTTTGTCAATAACATCACCAGAAACACGTTCTAGGCGCTCTCTGTACTTGTCCCAGTTGACCACATTGCTGATCTTAGGACCACCCTACGAACGTCAGCGGTAAACACAAAACTCGGATAGTGATCGCTTCCCATGCGGCCAGGCGCTGTTGACCACCTCACGCGGACGTCAGGTGAATGCAGAGTCAGGTATATAGCTCTCGCTGAGGCTAGAGGCCGGAAGAAAGTGGGGCTTCCGTCATTGGCAATGCACAGGCCCAAACTGTCAATAACGTCTACGATTTTTCGTCCACGGGAATCCGTGTTCCTGTCACGCCAGATGGCAGGATGGGCGTTGAAATCACCGCAGATGATTCGAGAAGCTGGGAAACAGTCGCAGAGCTTCTGTGGAAAAAAAACCAATGTTACCTTCTTCCGCGGGGACACGTACACGGATGCAATAGAAAGGGTTCGAAAGCCGAGCTGTAATCTCACAGCCGCTACCTCAATGTCATCCGTGCAAAGATCGGCAGCGCTTCAAGAAATATGTGTAATTTCTCTTCTTATATAAAGCGCGGCACTTCCTGCTGGAAGATACTTTATGCTGCAGTTTATATGGGCGAAATATCCAGACAAACATCTCCCGCTTGGCAGGCCAGTTTCCGACAGTGCCAATACTGAAACACATGTCTCTTTTAAGAATAGTTTTAGTTCAGCTAACCAACTTAAAAGCCCGGCGCAGTTCTATTGCAATATAAAGGGCAATTTTCGGTGGAAATTAGATCCACGAGGTTGAACACCATCCATATTAGATTGAAAGGAAGTTCGCTCCGAAGGTGGTAATTAGAGACTCAAAAGAAAGCACCAGCTTTAGGAAGTTCTTCAGGTTAGCAGGCGGCATCGCTGGAACATATAAACGCAGAGCCCCAAAGAAAACATGAACGAGAGGTCAGACACACCTTTATTTTGAGCTCCTTATTTTGCGCAACGCACACACTTACAACATCGACAAAAGATGCCGACTGGGACACACTCTTGGCCGCAGTCACTGGTTTTCTTGTCACTTGTGCACATGAGGGTCCCCCTTACCGTCGACTCTAGCTGTGATCCGGTCGCTCAGGAGCATGGAAACTTTTTGCTGGAGGTCTAACAACCGACTCGCATGCAATGTACCTTGCCGTCTTGCTTGACTCAGGTCTCTTATTGACATTGTTGGGTAACGCAACAATGTCAGACTCCAACACTGGGAACTCGTCTAATCCCGGCACAGGCGTCTCAGTCGGTTGGGTTTTGGGACCAGCAATAAAGGATATTCGACGGTGCAGAGCGCTCACACGAAAGGGGCAGCCTCCGAAACTCGCTGGATGATCACCAGCGCAATTGGCGCAAGCAAAATCAGCCTTGCAGGTTTTAAAGTCGTGGTCGCCTCCGCACCGCTTACAGCGTCGATCCTTTGTGCAAACTTTGGACACATGCCCAAACATTTGAAATCTAAAACACCGTGGAGGAGCTTCAGTGAAATCGGCAACTGCATATGTTCGCAGTCCAAGATTAATATTTTCTGGGTGCTCTGAGTTGGCAGCGAATGCCAGCACAATAGAGTTGGTAGGTTCCACAGCCAATTCTTTTCCTGGAGACTCCACACGACGCACGAGTCGTTTCACGTGCAGAACACCTTGTGGTTTCAAATAATCAAGTAGGTCACTTTCTGAATACCACTTTGGCACACCCTTAATAACAGAGGTGTTCTTCATGTAGGAATGGAGCAACCGCACGTGTATTTTGATGTCGCCAGTCTGAGAGCACTTCAGGAGCTTGTCAACCTGCTCTTCCGTCCAGCCATCCAGCTGAAGAGCCCCTTGCATGGTGAACCGACTAGGAATCGGAGCTGATCCCCGCAGTGATTGAATGGCCGCGAAAAGCAAGATGGTATTCCTGTCTCTTAAATCACCCCCTTTCTCTGTGGGCTCAACCACTACCGGGATCCTAACCGTTCGTTGCTTGCGATGACTCATCAACTTGAAGCCCTCGTGGTCCAAGCCGCAATATCGGCCACTGACTCGTCGCCGTCCACGATCGCTGACACGTCCCCACTGAACGATGAGGTCTCGCTGGACGGGTGGTCGCCTCCATGTTCTGGTCGCTCCTCCGCCTGGGAAGGCATGGCCGCCTCTTCCGAACCAGCCTCCTTTGAATGACGTGGTCCCTTTAGACTTGCCGGCGCCGGAGCAGCCGTACTCTTCCCATAGGGACAGTATCGCCTTGAAGATGCTGCCGTCGTCGAATATTCAGTAAAACTAGGTAAATTAGGCAAAATTAGGCAAAGAACCAGAGCTGAGGCGACAGTAGGTCGAACAACGTCTTCGTCTCTAGGACAGTACAGGATGTGCGGAGGTCGTGGGTTTGGATTCCAGAGGCGGCATGTGTTTGTGTTTTCTTCTAGTTTGTATCGAATTGCCTTTAAGATGAAAAAGGCTCACTCTGGTGATCCACAATTATTCAACAATAAAAAATAAAAATAAAAACAAAGAATGATTATCTTGGCTTCGACGTCTGTTTACTTCATTCATATGAATGTTGTATGGAGCCCTTAATTTCCCTGTCTGTGTCAGCTCAATAGAGCTGCCGTAACGTTTCCTCATGAGTACTGTACCCAATTTAACACACGCCTCGTATGGACTCACTCCTCGTTTATCGCCTTTATTTCAGGACAAAGCCGCCGCCGTAGCTGAGTCGTTATGACGATCGGTTGCTGACACGAAAAACGTAAATTCGATCCCAGCCCCAGAGGTCGAATTTTGAATGAGGTCGAATTCTACACGCCCGTGTACTGTCCGATGAGAGTGCAGGTTAAAAACCGCCAGTGGTCTAAATTTTCGAAGTCCTGAACTAGGGTGTCCTTTATAGGTTAAGTCGCTTTGGCATGTTCAAAGTCATAAGCCATAAACTTATTTCAGGGTAAAGAATTGTTTTTCGAAAAGTGTACCTTGTTTCGAAAACATCCGAACGTGCACTGCTCGAAGTGATGACGTGATTATTCTTATACCGGTCTTATTTTTTCTGAAAATTTGTATGCATAGGATTACTCGCCGCATTTTATATTAAAATGCTGAATAAATAATAATTGTGCCTTTACGTTGCATAACGAAATCTGTGTAGCAGTGTGTGTGCATGCACGCGTGCAGGTGTCTAACCAAGGGTGCCCACTGGAACAGAAAGAAAAGTCTATTAGGAGACCGCGAAATTGCGCAGAAGGAACCGCATATCTACCGTCTGTAAAACGGCATCAAACCAGCATCATCGGTGCTTGATTACAGAATATCCCTGTCATGGATTGTCATCTTTGCCTATGCTCTGTCGAGCTATATCCTTCTGTATACGTAAGTCGTCAATATTTGGAATCATCATTTGCCTCATTTCCAAACAATACTTCATGCCCGTGCTTCTTCACCAGAAAAAGTGAAATCACATAAAAAATTCACCACGTGAACAGGAGGTGCGCTCACAGCTACTCAAGCATTTGAAGAATTCAGTAAGAACTTTAAGTCCTAAAGAAACATCAGCTGCACAGGGTATAAAACTATACCTTTCAGCAACGTCGCTGCAGTACTCCCGCCACAGCCGCAGTAATGCGCTCCAAGTAAGTTGTCACTGTTTTTACTTGCACTAAATTTGTTATCTTTCATATTTGTCTGCTCCAATCAATGCAGCTGTGCACAATCTCCTCCAAAAGGCACGAAATAATTTGATAGTTTACGAATCACTACATGCGATAAAAGTGGCTGGGACACGCAGCCGCTGGCTCAAATGAATTGCAGCGTCACCAATGCCACATAGTGGTCTGAGAATGGCGTGCCAATTTAGCGCGCACTGGGGTGCTCGTCTGGTTGCGTCTCCTTTGTTTCTCTTGGGCTCGGTGCGAGAACCAGCACACGCGATGAATCGACAAGCTGTTGCGCTTCCCGGCGTATGCCGCTGCTGTGATAAGGCGTCGGCAGCCTGCATTTACTGTCTTAACATCAACCCTACAGGTGATATCCACCGCACTTCTCTTCCAACTGGAGTCTATAGTCGTCTGATCGTCAAACCCATGGCCAAGAACATGTTGCCCGGCCGCCACGATACGCACCGCCAACTCAAGGCCCAGGCTCCGGACACGTACTTTACCGACGAACACGCCATGTACGTGGACGCAGCGAAATGCGACTCCAACACATACGTGGCCTGCGTAGCCACGCCAACCACCACCCTCCTCAACGCTGCCACAGTGCGCACACACTCCCCCACCGCTGCCGAAGAGTTCACGATCGCGCTGGCCATCGCAGATCCCCGCGCACGCACAATTCTGAGTGACTTTAAACGAGCAATTCAAAATTTCTTGAACTCAATTTGTCTACCTGCCGCATACATCCTCCGCGGCTGTACTCTCGACCGCACTGTAAGTTCAGTGTAGGTACCCGCGCATGCGGGGAACTCTGGGAACGAAGCGGTCGACCGTATACCCGAGGACTAACCAACCGGTGAGCCGACCCCTCGAACCCGGATGCTCTCGGCGAGGCCCCCCTATCCTATGCGGAAATCACCAACTTCTACACGGAGACAAGACGCGTGTAACCACCTCCCCACCACGACCTCGACCGAGCGCAAGCCACAATGCTTCGCAGACTGCAGACCAATTCGATTCTCAGAAATTCTCGACTATACCTCATCACTGACGGGGAATATGATCCCGTCTGTCCTAATTGTGACCACGGAGTGTTTGCCACTCAGGCACACATCCTCTGGGTATGCGAGGGTAACCCGCACCCACAAACTTTACTGCCAGCTCCCTCCTTGGAGGGTTGGATCCACCTTCTTGCAAGACCAGACAAGAAGACACAACTCGCACTCGTCTCGTGGGCTCAAGACGTCGCCTTCACCTGGGCGCCACTTTCAGCCCACCTGCCCTAACTCCCAACCCTCAAGTGGCAAATAAATTTGTTCTCTCTCTCTCTCTCTCCGCATTTCTATTTGAATTTTATCAACAGCTCTCCACTGCGGGCCCGTAGCACTCCTTTGCCTATAAAGCCGAAAGATTGCAGCACCGTGCCTGCGACATTATCAGACAACCACTCGTTCTAGCAGTAATGAGCACGACGATAAATAATACGTCACCGCCAGTGGTACATTTTTCGCGGTTGTTAGGCCGTCCTGGGCACTTGTCCACAATAGTACCTCTGCCGCGTAAGTCTGCCATATTAACCAGCCTTCCTTGTATTTTAAGGGTAAGGGCTTCTCTGTTTTTGCGATAGTTTAGCGAATTTTATCAGGGGAAAGCGTCGAAGATGCATTCGATGTTTAAATGTTTCTTGCTCGGTTCCATTTGCTTCAACACACCCTAACTTCATTTTGTGTAAAGGAGGCTAGAAAATGGCCTCATTGACTAGTAACACTTTAATTATTTTTGGTTATTTATTCTCAGCAGAAATAGCTAGTGTTCAAATAAAACTTGTCAGAAAAAGACAAACCACTGGAGGAATGCCTTCGGCAATAGCTACCCTGACTCTCACAAAAGGAGACTTCTGCACGCCTTGCTGCATCTGAATGTTTCATCAGTTCCTACTCTCGCTTCAACCTGTTACGTGAGGGCATGGACGATATCAACTACAGTGAGGGTAACATTTTGTTCGAGGAAGCAATTGGGTCTGAGCCTCACAAAATGGCATCAGAAAAAATCTCATGTCAGAAAAAAATTTTAGTGGCAATTTGTTGCAAACCAAAGCAACATTTCTTGCTTAGACACAATTACAGACCGCGATAAGGATGTGCAAAAACAAACTGCACCAGAGAACTGTGAGAAGTATTAAACGCGCTACACCGTAATCAGGACTAGATCAGTTGGAAAATCGATTGATTCTATATCCTAAAGTACGGTATGTTCAGCCCTCACCAGTAAAAATGACAGGTAGAAGATGAAAGTATATGGGATAAACGTGTCCTTCAGCGAGTCGCAGGAGACGGTGAAGAGCATATCCGGAAGGAGATTCTTATATTGTTTGTTGCTTGTTTAACAGAGTGGAGCAAGCACAGTTGCACTGGCCACTGTTCTGTGCAAGGGGCCTCGGAACACAAAAAAGCAAATCTTGCTGAATGAACTGAACCGATTTCACTGGGGGTCTAGAAACTATAGCTTTTGTTGATAAACCACAGGCCGCGACCTTGTCATAAACACTAAACTAGAAGGCTTTGAGACGATGGCAAAAGTCTAAAAATGGCAGTCTCGAAGATAATGGCAAGGTAAGAAATTACAGGTGTTCGCAAAGTGCGCAGGTGTCTTTCATTTTTGTAATCATCATCATCGCCATCCTAAATGCTTCGAATTGAGGAGATATGGCCTTTGCCTTTAATCCGAAACTTTCCCTATCATGCGCCATCTGTAGCCACCTTCTCCCACAGAGTTCCTAATCTTAATAGCCTGCTTGATTCTCTGCAGTCGCCAGCGATGCTTGTCTTATGGCGAACTCCACTGCATTAACCCAACAGACCTGCCGCAATGGCCAACTTGCTTTGGCAGTTTGCTGCTGATTCCGATGTTGCGTGCTCGTTTCCGGTAGCGGCAACCCTAATTAGAGGCAAAATACCAAGATGTTCAGGTGGTATAAATTATTCTGTACTCCCCGCTGCAGCGTCTGCCGTATCTTTTTTATCGCTTTGGAACCATAAACCTTCCCCGGACCGTTGGTGATCTGCTTTTCTTGCAATTCCCTGCCTATGATAGTTTCCTCTTTTTGGATTATTGCTAGGACTTCAGTAACCCGCATCTGCTTCCTCGCCTACTGTGTTAGCTGCAGCGATATGAAACCACTCATATGGCGATCAGCTTCGCCGCAGACTACATGGTACCGTTTTGGAAGCACTAGCTTCGCGACACAGTCATTACTGGTGGTGTACAAAGCTCTCCCGCAACATTAGGAGGAAGCTTCGTGACCAAAAGAAGCTGAGTTGAAAACTCTGACAATGCCCCTCCCCGATCTGGACTTACCACTAGAAGGGCGCGGCTTCTCCCGGCCAGGTGGTGCGACAGTTAGAATGCCTGGTTTATGAGTATCTTTAGTGCTGCGTTTGTGAGCTCACGCGGTGTCCATTTTAACGGAGAAGAATCGCCCGTCATTTTGTTTCGTTGGTGCTCATACATAAGTTTCAGAGGGAGCGCAATTTGTTTATTTATTCTTGCATAAGAAAACACGCGGCCTATGCTTTGGACTGAAAACTCGCACATAAGACGCGAATGCAATATTGGAAATCATGGACATGGTTTCTCGCTTCTGCATGCTCCGTGGCATGCACCTCGGCATGGTTTAGTGCTGCGCACATGTGTTCATCGACGTAAGAACAACCAAGCGCAATTATAGCAAAATGTAGAAGTGTACAACGCCATAGTATACCAGCGAAGGGACGTCCACAAGTCTTTATCTGGTAATAAAAAGACAGACAACAGAGACTGAAATATTCACCGTGATGCGAACAAGGTAGCATGTAATTTACGCTTCGTCATCATCATCATCAACCTGACTGCACCCACTGAAGGGCAAAGGCCTCTCCCATGTCTTTCCAATTAACCCTGTTCTTTGCCTGCTGCGGCCACAGTAGCCCCGCAAAATTCTTAGTCATCCGCGGACCTAACTTTCTGCAGCCCCGTGCTACGCTCTCCTTGTCTTTGAATCCACTCCTTTACCGTTAAGAACCAGCTGTTATCTTGCTTTTGCATTACATGCCCCGCCAAAGCCAATTTCTTCCTGTTGATTTTGACTAGTGTATCATTAACACGCGTTTGTTCCCGCACCCATACTGTCCGCTTCCGGTATGTTAAGGTTACACCTATCATTTTTCTTTACATAACTCGCTGCGTTGTCCTTAACATAAGCTGAACTCTTTTCGTTAGCCTCCACGTTTCTGCACCGGAGGTAAGCACAGGTAAGATGCAGGTATTGTATACTTCTCTTCCCTCTTCAGGGATATTGGTAAACTGCCATTCATGATCTTAGAGAACCGGTCATATGCGCTCCACCCCTTTCTTATTCTTGTTATTTCCCTCTCATAATCCGGCTCCATGGCCACTACCAGCCCTAAGTAGACGTATTCCCTTACAACTTCCAGCATCTGGCTACCAATTGCGAACTGTTGATCCCTTGCAAGACTACTGAACATTACTTTGGTTTTCTGCATGTTAATTTTGAAGGAGTATAGACACCTAAGTTTGGTGGCATGTTTTCTTCTCTATAATGATGTGGAAGACACTACTACGCATGAATCACTATGTGGTATTCGCCTACTACTAAATAATTTATAATCGTTTTTTTTCTGTGGTGCTGTTTCGGTTTCGGTTTCAACAGACGAACGATGGCTGTGACGTCAAACAGTACTTCTGGTCACGTGAGGCGTAAAAAAACGTCCATATAATCTCTGCTTCATCTATTTAATTTACTGAAGTTCTGAAGCCAGCCTTTCTCACGAGCTAAAATGACAGTGAGTGAGGAAACAGCGATTGTATTGCAGTTTATTCATGTCTGACGTGACCTGTAAGCACACGTTGACGTCACAGTCCTCATTCGGCTGGTGAAACAGAAACCGAAACAACACAAGAAAGAAATGCGATTATAAATTATTTCGCGGTCCTAGGAGAATACCAGGTGGTAATCCATTTGTATTAACGCCTTACGCATCATTACAAACAAGAAAACACTCACCCAAAATTTAGGTTTCTATAATCCTTTAAGACCTACCGTTCTGCTCTGCCTAACTCATTTATCTTGTTTTGCGGCTCATCTCCTGAGTGACTTAGCAAGGCAATGTCATCAGCGAATCGCAAATTACTAAGGTAGTCTCTATTAACTCTTATTCCGAACTGTTCCAAATCCAAGCCTCAGAACACCTCTTCCAAACAGGCGGTGAATAGCATTCATTGGCGAGATCGCGTCTCCCTGCCTGACACCCTTCCATATGACAACTCTATTGCTGACTTATGAAAGACTATGGTAGCTATGCAGTCGTTATTGATATATTCCAGTATTTACACATAATACTCCTCTAGACCCTGATTCCGCAATGCCTGCATGATTGCGGAAGTTTCCATTGAGTCAAATGATTTCTAGTTATTAATAATCGCTATAAAGGGTAACTTTAGCCAGGGTTTTAAAAAATGACGCGGCACTCTAAGACGTGACCAAATGCATGTTGCTGGCTATTGAATGGAGCAACTTACAATATTTTTATACTGGGCTTAATTGCATAATTGGTCAAGAATAATTAATCAACGTCGCAACGAACGCAGACAGGAGAAAAAGTGCAATAAGAAACTTGTAGAACGGTCCACAAAACATCCCACTGAGCAGTTTTTAACTTATCTATTACGTATCGGCATTTTTTTTGCTCTCTGCAGATGCCCGCGAAATACAAAAAATGACACTTCAGATGTCAGCTTGCGGGCCATGATTGCAGTGCTCTCAAACGTTCCGCCCAACCAACAAACAGCTCATTTAGCCGGGTGTGCTGTTGCTTAAAAGGTGACAGGGCTGCGACGCAGGCGTTGGCTGTGCGATTACGCGAGCGCAAGCGATAAGGAATGTGTCTGCTGGTCGCTATCATCATGCGCCTCCAGGGAGGCATACCGCTGGTGTAAATCGGACAACCAGCTGCTCCGTCGCTGTCCTGTGACCTTTTAAGCCGCAGAAAACCGGGCCAAATGATCTGTTCGTTCCTACGTGGAACGTTTGAGAGCACTGAGAGTGTTAAATTTGTGAGTAATATAAGAGAGAACAAACTCTTTTCACAAAATTGAAAATTATCTGGTTACTTCTTTATTAAGTTGAGAATGGCATTTGGATAATATAAGAAAAAAGCAAAACTAGTTATAAAGCAGAAAAAAGGTGCTTGTCAGAGATAATTACACAGCAAGCAATAATTGAGTGCTCGAATTTTGTGCCCTGTAGTGTTGCTCACTACTGTACAAAGTTAAATTTCGGCGCTGCATAGAGAAGCCCCGACAGTCGAAATAATTCCGGCCTATTCAGCGTGGCGTGTTTCATAGCCCAAAAGTTTGCTTTGGCACGCAAAGGTGTAATATATTCTGCAAAAAGCAGCAATTATCCATCAATGCCAGAACATGAAGAATTTTTTTGAACTGCAAAGATTCTCAGAACGCTATGAGTCTTTTCTTTGTACATGCAAAGAACGCGGTCACACGGTTGATCTCATGTGTATGCTCATGACTAAGCGGCTATTATTATCTGATAGGCAAACCCTGTTTTCTCTCATCACTACAGAATACCAAGATTTGGTGGCATAGAGTTGGTTGGGTGGTTTGGTATCTTTGCAGCGTGAAGGTTTGCTTGTGGTTGCAAGTTCGGGAAGAAGTTCGTCTCTAGCTGGCGCGATGCCGTGACGTCCGGTTTGGGAAAAGATGGGCCGAGTTGTGGATGTGTTCATTGTTGGAGTCCGTAGCATTCAATGATGTGCGAGTAGGTGAGTGGCTCCGTCGGTAATGCATCATTGAGCTATGACTGCTCGTCACCTGGTGGCTTGTGGAAGCGCGTATGCGGAGCCAATTGCCAGCAAGATGACGGATTTCGTAGAGCCAAGACGATGCTTGCCATATAAAGTGTGCTAGGTTCGGTGATATTCTTGAGCATGTATTGCTCAAGGGGAGTGAGCAGTACGAAAGCTTACGCCCGGCAGCCCATCAGGAAGTCGCTGACGGCCTGTATTGTGCGCGCGTCATTGTGTGGACCTGCTGCGGCGTTATTATTGCAATAGCTGTGGATGCCTCTTCCGCCAACCTGCTCGATGTCGAGGCAGTAGGGAGGGTGGCAAAGTATGACTGCAGGCGGTTTGCCCAAGGCGGTCGAGAAGGGCTCTGCCTGAGCATGTGTTTTTGTCCGGCGAGCTGTACCTCAAACAGTTTTTCAACTGAAATATGAATACTTAGCTGGAGGAGGCATTGCTCCAGATTGAGGTGGATGGGGGGGGGGGGGGGAGTATTGAAAGCCTCTTGATAGGCGAACTGAAGAAAACGCTTATGCGTTGGCGTTTTAGGCCCGTTAATGTCTAGTAAAATGTGTGGTACGTGAGCGGCTGACGACCAGTGCTTGCACGATGGGCAGTGTGTTCTTCTCTTGAAAGCAGCAACGACCACTTGATACACGTCGTATTATGCGTGTAATCTGCGTGGTCTGTTTAGGGAAGGCGTATTGTGTGACTTGCTTTCCCGTTGGCCAGGGTGTTGAGGCCCAGGATGCAAATGTGTTCCACTTGCAGTATTGGTAGTCACTCAAGTTCGAGGGCAATGGTCGGAGGCTTGTCCGAACGTCGGCACGGGTTGCAGACGGCCCATGGCCTCGCTGCCGCGCAGGTGAGCCGTCGAGTAGTCTTTAAACTCTCAACCTTATTAACAGCTTCCTGCAGGGCGTTTTGTGCGTTGCCATCGGATCCCTCTGTGACCGAAATGGCGATGTTGCCCACGTAGGGGGCATGATGGACGTGGGTGATGTGGTCCAGTAGAGGCGATAGCCCTGCATGACGACGTGGAACAGGGTTACAGAGAGTACTGACTGGTACTGTTCTGCCCACATAAAAAGAACACTTTTGAGTGTTCGAGCAGTTTCGTTTGAAAATGTAGGCTGGCACTGCGAGGCAAAAAAAGCCAGAAGTGATGCTTTACGAAAACAAGTAACTAATATTTTTGTTCTTTTTTTTGTCTTTCAGGCCAACGGAGAAAAGCATGCAGCGAATGCTGGCTCTCGGATTTCTAATACTTTCGGTAAGAACCCAATTTTCTCTATATGTAAACATAATCCTTGTTGCTGACATTGTTGCGTAAGAGAAGTTTGGTGTTTAACAACTACAATATCGCAGTATCACTGATTGTTGTAACTGCCTGAACACTCGTAGCCTTTTGCGGCAGTCGCAGCGGTATTTGCTCGTCAGTCATAGTATCAAAACCGGGCAATTATTTTCTCGTGTTTTACGCGTTGGTTTACCTCAAGTCTGTAATATGGGCTTAAGAGTAAATATAGGTCATGCCTACCATATATCTAGGGACTGTATGAGGAGGGCTGAAGTTTTAAGATTAATCGCACAATACTGACAAGAAGGCACCGCTCTCCAAGTGGAGCACCTGTAAGCGTGGATGGATGGCTATTAAGAGCGTTCGATTTAAAAAGGAATGGTAGTTGAAGCCACTCACCATTATCGCATATATTTCGTTTTTACTCGGCTCTAATCATTCAATATCGCCCTCTCTAGAAACTCGCATCGCTTTCAGACATGGAAGTCAACTGGTGGTTTCGAGATATGTAATGTAAAAGCCGTGTGGGTGAGCCTTAGAGGAACCGTCGCCGCTTTTTAGTATGCGGTATTTCATTGCAAAGTGCATCCTACTGGGTAACATTTTTGTTTACGGAGTGCTTGAAAACGGCGCAGGCTTTCCACAGCAAATTACTTGTACGCTGTCGAGAGGGAATCCTTTGCAATCAAGTAGCATCTCTCTTGAAAGAGGAGCGTCAAAAGCAAAGCAAGCTTGATGCAAAGTGTTAATTAACTGGGATTTCAACGTACTACGGGCGCTAAGCGTTTAACGCCTCCGAAACTTGCCAGTCCATCGGTTTCGCGAACTGATAATACAGCCGACAACGTTTAAATTGTCCAAAATCTCTGTACACTCTAGATTTGCTGTGCGAGTGAAATTATATATTGTGCAGATTTTCTCAGCATAGCTGAGAATAATGCATTTAGCTGCTTTAAAGAAGCTGGGCCAAAGGGATGATCATTTATCGTAATACAAGAACACGTAGACTAAGGGCAGCTGCAGCAGCCGATCTATTACAGACACTGTGCTATTTATCTGCAAGAGCCAGAATTATTCATTCTTCATTAAAAAAGAGTCGCATAAATTATCTATCAGGCAATGAAAATATTATCCTGCAGTATACATGTTTATACAGCGCATCAATTTGAGCTGATGTTTGCTTACATTAAAGGCAGACATGACGGATGCAAATGAAAACCGCGCTAGAATGGTCGTAAATGAAACAAAGGAAGAGAGACAGGGCAAGATAAACGAAGCGTGCAGTCACAACTTGTTTTATTACATGAGGTAAAGCTCCCCTTTTGTATAGAAACTTGCACGCTGTACAAAAATATGAGGTTATAAAACGCGAGAAACTTCGCAGAAGACAACAAAATGACCAGTCTGCGGGATCAGCAAATACCTAAATCTTGAAATTGAGTCTTCACGACAGCGATGGAGTAAAAGCTGGCACATTGTTCTGTTTTCGTAGCTCTAGTATCGCAGGCTCCAATATGCCTTTTTTGAACTGCGCTCTCTGTACGACCAAAGGTGACAGAGTCCGCAAAGCGTGGCTGACATTTTTTGAGTGGGATGGGAAATTTGGGGGGTGGATAACCTGCTGAGTGCACAAAGCATCACTGATTCGTCTATGCATGATCAGTGTGTGGTTGCGGGGTGTTTAGTGGGTGTAGAAAAATCTCAACCGTACAGTAAACACAGTTGAGTACGCTGCTGCTTCTGTCGAGTCTTTGCTTTGTGCCTTCAATCCTTTTTTTACGCATTGCGTTGGACAGGTCTTTTTCACAGTCTGCTATCAACTAACCTTCATTCTCACTGGGTTAGTCGTGTGAGGTCTAGAAGCCAGTAAAGCGCAACGTATTGCTAATGCCATTATGAGTTTAACCGTTTAATGCATAAGTGCCTCTTGTACTGGTTCAAAGCAGAGTAATATAAGGCACCTGAAAAGCCCATTGTGCTTGGAACAGCACTGCATTGTCCTTTGCAACAGAGGTTGGGTTTGTGGCTCTGCTTTATCTCCTGAATTAGGTCGCATCGTTCCTGCGTACTTGACGCTTATGTGCCAAGCGCCAGAACACTGCTGTTTTGCCATAGCTCTGGAAAGCAGAACATTGCTTGCCACAAACTTCAGCATTTTTTAAATATCGGAAATATCGTTGCATGTGTCACATACGCATTCGTCACTGTAAGTGTGTCCAATAAAAAGCACTTGCTCTATGTTTAAAGCCCGACCAACACGTTTGAGTCAGGGGACCATAGTCAGGAGACTCGGTGCACTGCTTGCCGAGTGATTTTTGAGGGGTGCATGTAAGTACGCTGAGAGCTGTGCAAATCATCATCGGCCGGCTGTACGCTACTTAGTATATAGCTGAGATTGAAACAAGAAAAAGGATATCATGGTTCTCATTTATTTATTTATTTATTTATTTATTTATATAGTTATGTACATTGCCGCACAAAGGCACTAGAGAAGCGTGGTGTAACGCGGTATTTTTCGTAGCTCTCGCGCCTGGCAAAATAGCAAAATATTACACAAAAATGTGTGAGAAACTTTTTGTGTCTTATTCCTAGAAGACTCACTCCTGCGGCCCTACCGACATCGCAGCCTCTTTTCATAACCAGAAACCGAAAATTTTTAGCATGGCATTAGATTGCTTCATAGAAATCAATATTTCAGTATCTCCACCTCGGGACGCTTGTACATTTCTGCCATTTCTGGCCATAAACCTATGACATTAATTTTTTATGTCAGTCTTAATTTTTCACTTGAGTTCAGGACTAATTTAAGACGCAGATTTTCAGACTTATCGCAAGGTTACACCATAACTGTTAATATCTTCATAACAGTATGTTACAGGATTTTACAGTTGCTTCAAAATGATTTGATAAGCTCGGTTTTCTATGGCAGTTTTAATACTAGGTGGGAGGACTTTAAAAGCAATGTTACGCTACGCTTCGGAAGGTTAGACGACTTCAATCAATGCCCTCATAGCACGATCCTATAATTCTCTACAGGTGTCTTACAATTAAAAGTGGTATATCAAAAAGCTATACTTGCGACTGCTGCGAAGAATAGAGAAATATTCTTTATTGTTGCAGCAGGAAATAATACCCTGTACAGGAATATTAAACTAAGGACCATGCTTGCCACTTTATCGAATGTCCTAGAGCGCTGCATCTTTGTTAGGCAAAAAAAAAGATTAGCCGATCGGCAGGTTTTGTGCAACTATCGTTTTCATCATGAAGCTTCTGGCAGCACAGCACATCAAAGCGACACAAATATTAACCTACTATTCATTTAATTCATTATTATGCCTAGAAAAGAAATATGCGCTCACTTGTCATAATAAAAAACCAACCAAAGGCAGTACGCAGCGTAAGTACAACTGAGACATTTGTCAAGTACACATGTATATCTTGTTCGGCATCCTTTTTCGTCGATACCTTATTAGTTCCGTATACCAAAGCCGCGAGGGTACTTAAGCAATGTGGAATTTATTGACATACTTAATTTTTCATGTTATTTCATTTATATTTTGATGAATGATCCTTATACAAAATGAAGACTGCGTCGAGCCTTGTTTCACTCGGTGCCTGAGCATGGTCTTTACTCCACTTGATATTAATATAAAAACAAAAAAGACATAAAAAACAACGCACACTAAGCTGAAGTAAATTATCGGCCTGCTTACTATCAGGTCCTTTTTTTTCGAGTATTAGTAGGTCTCGAAACACACTGACAGAGTTGGCCCGTTAACTCTGAATTCCGTCTTTGTCCTTATAGGTCACAATTTTTGAAGGTAAGGATATATGTGTTTTTCTTCATAATATTTGTTAAAAACGCTAAAAAACTTGTGCCACATCAACATTTAGGTGTTTACTGCAGCGTTTGTGCAACATTCTGCTGCAAATATCCAGAAATAATGTCCACGCATAATCATTCGGCTTGAAAATCTGTGCCATTACTGCGAAAAACATGTTTAGTAAAGTTTACAAACTAAATTAGCACATTCTCTCTCGAATTGCCGTCCTGTTGCAGCTTATAGCTCTTGTTTTAGCGCGTAACTTTTCTAGCAGCACAAATTATGGCTGATATAAAATGCTACAAATTTAAAGAGGTTTGGTTGTGGGTCTATGCAAAAAAAATCTTCTCCAACATCATAATTTTTCATATGCTGTATGTTGTCGCTTAGCTCCTAGCTGCGCGACTACACGAATTTGCTGTTGGCTTCGTTTGTGGTAGCAGGATTTTATATGAAGAAATTCTGCAGCTCTGCTAGCTTGAAGCTTCTGAAACAAAATACGACAGAAACAATATATCGTAAATTCTTTTTTTTTTGAATTTTTCTATTTTGTTGGTTTCTTATAGCTCACTGAAAGAGACTTCGGAAATCTGGTGTATCCATTTCACGTACCCATTTCAACGCAGTTGCTGGGAGCTGGAACTTTACAGAACATGTGGAGAACTACATTCAGGAACTCAACAGCACAATGCTTAACATTACATCTTGGGGCATGACTAAAGACTACTCCTACTGGTCGGACTCTGCCGAAGCGAACAACACGTACGTTTAGCTCCGGAAGCTTGCTGCTTCTTGCTTCTATCTGGTCGTTTGTTCGGTTACTTAGCGTGATTCATTCTCTCTAGAATGCTAATTTCTCTTGAACTCTATAAAACGTGTGCTCTTATTCACTGGACCGTGAACAACCAATTCTATGTGCCCCAACTCTGGGGACTCACACGACGGCGTCCCCGCGATCCCATTGTGACGCTCATTTTGACCTATTGTGACTGCACGCGGCGGCGCCTCCCGGTGGCAGTGGCTAAAAAGTGCCTCTCTTCACTCTTCAACCCTGTGATCCGTAAAGAAAGTGCCAAGTTTGCGCCGAAACGTCGGTTCTCCCACGATACTTTGGTCAAAGTGTCAATCTGTCAATCAATAAAATCTTTATTTACATCATACACGTAAGGTTTTTTTTCTCTAACTCTTATTATTAAACGTCCATGTACGTATTTTACAGCGCAGCTCTTAAGTGCCCGTTCATGGGTTGAGCCGCGTCGCCATTACTGTTGCAGCCGTCAGTGCAACCGAGCCAACGAGAGTACCGAGTACCGCCGCTGGCTCATAGATGACGCCAGAGTGGTGCATGCTCCGTACGCCATCGTCTATCACCACTGCACGCGCTTAGATAATGTGGTTAGGGGAGGGGTTTGTCTGCGGCACGCGCCCCCGCGCACCCGTGCGCTGCTTCCTCGAAATCGCGCCACGGTCCCGCTCCGTTGGCGGGCGGTGCTGTAAAATGTTCTGCACGCGATAGACTGTCCGCATCGGCCGCGCCACCCATAGTGTTGTCTTCCTAGTATAAACGGCCTGCTTATATAACACAACACAAAACGCCACCCATAGCGTTGTCTTCCTAGTATAAACGGCCTGCTTATATAACACAACACAAAATGGTATCTGGCAGTACATTATAAAGAATGGCCGACGCAACCGCGAAAATGCTTAGTCTGCCGCTGCTGCTAAGCGAGCTGCCCGAGCACAGGCTCAGCGCAAACGACTCCAGAATTCAGAGGTGCGCGCCGACTGAGCAGAGGCTAACCGCTCCCGAGAGGTCCGTGCCGTTCGCGCCGCAGAAGCAGACAGAGGTGCACTCAAATTTCGCATTAGGGAGGATCCCCATCGTACATAGATTTTTTTTTATTTTAGTTGTCAAATATGGATTCACTGCAGCCAAAATCTCCGCACATGGATGTAGACCTCCTTTTTCTTTAAACCTTTCATACTGTAGACACCTAAAGGTAGCACCTAATTTCATGAGAGCTACGCGAACACCTACATTCCTGCAATGCCTTTTTATTGCTTATTTGATGACTTTTGTAGTCTACATAAAAGCTAAATGTTTAGATAACAAGACATATTTACACAAAGCATACAATAGCTGTCGAAATGTTGCCTACAAGCACCCATCTTAATTTTTCAACGCATTATTCTGCATCTTCTATGGCGTGCAGTGCTAAAATAAGGAATCGCGAGCTCTGCAAAATTGAAATATTGCAGCCGCACACTTCCCTCTTTCCGGTTTTTATTTTATAACACACGATGTATCCAGAACCCAAACATTTGTTGTACTCGCAAAATAAATCACCCTTTTTTTCGCATTTCTTTGCAGGCTGCCGATAACAGCAACAGCAGGGGCTATCAATTTGATGTCTTCATTTACGAAATTGAGTCCCTTAATTCATCAATATGAGTTCGAGGTTGTCGCATATTTCTTGAATTTAACAAAATCGATTTACGGCCATTTCCTTCTGCCTGCACATTTCTCGTTTGAACTGTACGAAGATCAAGCCCTCAAGGAAAAGAATGTAACCTTCTGTATGAACAACAGAGCTAGGGCAAAAAAATGGAGTGCAGTGTACAGAACAACACGCTTGCCGGATCAACGCAAGGGCATCAACAAGGAGGTACGTGGCTAAGTGTCCTCACAGTGCATTAATTAAAACTCTTTCATTTGAGTTTCCCAGCTGTTCGCCAGCACGATGCAGCGGATACGAAAATTCTTGATTGTAATTTGTTCCGCTGGCATTAAGTACAAGTTTGCTTCAAAGGCACTATGATTTCATCATATTAACCGAACACATAGGTAAAAGATTATTCCTCCTTCCCCTTCCCTGTTATTTTAAGCTCTAACCTAGGGGCTTTAAGCACGGATGATTGATAATCATGACGATTAAAACACACCTTAAGTTTCTTCGATAAAATTTTTAAAATCTTGAAAAGTGTACGGGAGAAATCTTAATGCATATTTTAATACATTTTAAATAAAAACAAACCGCTGCTTACTAAAACATAAATATAAGCGAAACGCTGTTTTCCCTTAATGGGGCTGTCCATAAAATTTGAATCATGACCTGGCTCGTAAGTCTATGCTTGTGGATTCTAAATATTACGAATGAATATTAGATTTTATTTCTTTAGCTCGATCGATTTACAGGCGGTACCATGAGCTAAAATTGAAATCGCAAAAAGAAAGCGTATAAACTGATCATTGTGGTTGAATAAATTGATAAGCAAAAAGAAATAACCCTTCAACTGATCAAAACAAAGACAGCTACAAAGTCCGATGACCAGGAAATCGTTAACAGAGCCGCTAAAATGGTTTTCTTTACTTTTTCAGTTGCAGGAAGGGACCCTTCGGAAGTGGTTTTCGGTGAGAGGAGCATTTATTATCTATCATTTATAAGATAATGCGTGGAAGCACTTTACGTACAAACGGATTCCGGTTCACAAGCGTAGTAATGCTTTAAAGACAACGATTCTTCTCGGTAGTGGTCTTTGCTTCAAGGAGGCCAGAAAAAGTGATCTGTTCTCTTGAATGCAAGCTTGCCCTCGCATCACTAGCCACTTGATCGCTCAGTAGGCTCACATCTAAAACTTAGACTTCCAAGCCATCCGGAAACTGTTTATCATCGTCATCATTTTAATGCCGCCTTTAAAAACAGCTTACAGCACTGTTTCCGACAAGGGAACAGTCCACATTGCTACAACTGCGGCCAAACAGATACTGTACAATATATTCTGCTTGAATGCCCGCCTCATTCTTCGGCAGCCGCCGCGTACCATTATTATGACCTATGCTGCTCAACATACGTAAAAAATATTATCTTTAAAACTGACAGCAGTGTATACAGTTATAAAATACACGTGATATTTTATTCTTATCTCGTATCTCGACATAAACTTCATAGAAGTAAAGAGCAATAATTTCTTGATAAAATCTGCGTTGGTAAAATAAAAAATTTTCAAGGAATTATCGCACTAAATATACAGCGATTCATTTTCAAGCTGTAATTGAAGCACTTAACCTAATAAACCTTTTTTTTGTTTAGTGTGAGTAGGACGTCCAGCCGATAGAGCAGCAGAAAACTATTAGTGTTATATTTTCTCGAAAATTTATGTAGCTTCACCCTGAGACCAAGATTACCGAAATGGTATTAGCAGTAAATGAGCAAAACATACGAAGCAGGATTTATTAGTACGAAAAGATAAAAAGATCTGCAATGCGGTGTTTATTACACACAACTATCGCAGTCTAGCTTGGGCAGCTGCAATTAAATTTAACTTTAATAGACTGCAACCCTTGCTAAACAAGACGTAGAGGCAGGCAGAGACGAGCAGTCTACATCGATAAAAGCAATGTAAAAAGGTGCTAACAGCGTAAAACTTTACTACGGGCACAACTTTCGAATCGTAACGGCCCTATGCGGTGGAAATATGAAACATATTTCTAGTAGACTCGACTGCCAGTCGCATTCCGAGTAGTGTTATGCTCTGGACCCTCACGTTTCTTTCTACCTGTGGCGTTATAGATGTAACTCAATGTAACTTTTTTTCCCAATGAACAATTATTTTTGCTCTTTTGAAAATGCCTTGCGTCTTCTTGCTTGCTCTGCACGATGCCGCTAATTGTACCAAATAATCAAATACTAGAAATTCGTTGCATTTTATTTCTGTGTTGCGCAATTAATTGAGTTGTACTCTTGTCTAGGAAGGAACTATATACACACGCCACGTCAAGCTTGTCTAAGATTTTTCAGCCAAGAGTAGAAAAGTAGCTCTATTTATTGAATCTTGTCTAATTGAGAAAACACCAAATTATAACTTGGGTTTCGGTAGCGGGTAGAAACTTCTGAGCCGTACCGGCTTAACCTAAATAATTCAAAGCGGTTAATCTGCTGAGACTGTGTTCGCTATGAACTCGAGGCCTAGGTTATTCGCATTCCGCCTCATGTATGCTTCGATGTTGCCTTTGTCGGCGCCTGTCACGCTTGCCAGCACGCCGAATTTTGGCCGCTCATTGTGGCTGATCCGGCCGTCGCGCGTCTGCCACGATGGAGAAGCTGTACGCCGCGTACAGCCACCGTTCTGAGCCGCAAAGGAGTCAGAAGTGGCCGCGTGCGGTACACACACCCTGGTACCGCACCCAGGGCGCCGTCGCCTCCAACCTAACTGTTAGCAAGTCTATCCCGACGCGGCCTCCGCACAGAGCCACAAAGATCGTGCTCATAAAGAAGTCATATGGTGACTGTTAACCGAAAGCCATCTAGCAGATCTGCTTGTGACCTTTATTCACTTACAGCAGCACTGTAGAAGAGAGCAATTGAGGTCGCGGTCCTCCGCCAATATTTACTGAGGGGTAGTTCAGCTTTGAAGCTCTAGTTACCCGGTGCAGGTTCTCTGGGTGACATTCGTGCTTTCTCAGGTATGCGGTTGAGGAAGCAGCACATCAGTGGACTCATCGCAGTTTTGAAGCTGTTTCCTTGTTTCATCTTAAGATATTCATCGATATTGCCTTAAGGAGTCCGTGTCAGATACAATCTGGCGTCGTCGTCGGTATCTCTGGCCGTGAGCGAAAATTTCACGAAAAAATCCCAGAGCAACCTAGGTACGCGACCTAGGCGGCCCACATAGGTTCCGGACGAGCCACCTAGGTGCCAGAGGAGCCTCCCAGGCCACAAGACCTTGTAGCATCATCACAACCTGCCCGCAGTATTGTGACCAAACGGTACACCATTGAAGGTGGCGGTTAAATTAGGCACGTGGCGGTTAAATTAATGGTTGGTCGCGAGAGGCAGCTTGGGAAGAGGAACCTGGGTCTCACAAGACCCGCCATTGGCATAACGTGTCATCGCAGGCAAGTGGGACGTCGCTTAACCGCTGCACGACTACGCCAAAAGTTGTAGGAGGACTCCAATGCATCTGTTAATGTCCGAAAGCAGCAGATGGACTATTCAGGGTGACCTAGTTGACTGTCCTCTGTTAAATTAGAGCGCCTTGAATTCTTTTCTGGGCACTCACGGCATAACCCTCTTATGACATTCCTCTTCTATTAAAACACGGCCATCAAAACCTTGTCCAAACCTTGGTATCTCGTCCCTGACCTATCATTCCTCACCTCTGATATCGTGGAGGGGATGATTACGGCCTCTATACTTGGTTTCGGCAACTACCACCACGATAACCGCGTGTTTGTGCTTGAGGCCCGCATAAAAGACGTTTATTGTAGATAATACTAAAAGCTGTTTGTGCCCATGGCATCAGTGTGAGCGCAACAGGCATTTGACTGACTTGGAAGCAGGTCTTGCATTCGTGAACTGTGGCTTCTAGACATCAACATATGTTCGCTGGGACCAGAATATACTCGTTTATATTATGTCTTTTATAGAAACCATTCTCGGCTCCGATTCAAGCGGCAGCCTTAGAAGGTATAATGAGACCGCTTTCATGCCTACTCTATCACAGCTGAATATTGGGCCATGACTCACTCCTTCCTAAAACACTGTCGGAACTGCCCCTCTGTTTCCCCAGGCATGTAGGCCAGCACTGCAGAATCCATTTCGGCACATAGTGCAACGTAGGGTGTGTGATGGCAAGGCGCACTGATACTTCGGCGTTCCTCTGTGCCTGTCCATAGAGCCGTTGTTGTTGTTGTTGTTGTTGTTGTTGTTGTTGTTGTTGTTGTTGTTGTTGTTGTTGTTGTTGTTGTTGTTGTTGTTGTTGTTGTTGTTGTTGTTGTTGTTGTTGTTGTTGTTGTTGTTGTTGTTGTTGTTGTTGTTGTTGTTGTTGTTGTTGTTGTTGTTGTTGTTGTTGTTGTTGTTGTTGTTGTTGTTGTTGTTGTTGTTGTTGTTGTTGTTGCAAATAAGATGGGACATCCCCGCGGGGGGAAGGGGGAATCGGCCAGGGTTTGGTGCAGATCAAAACAAGAAAAAAAACTCATCCAGGCGTCAGTGGGCAGTGCACACTAAGGCACTTCGCCTTTCCCGTTGTCAGTGTGGCTGTTTTTGGCGGTGCAGACAAGGCACTTTATTTTTATTTCTTTTTTCTGCCCAAACTAATCTCTGTCAGTATGACCGCATTTGCAGGAATTTAACCCGAGAACCAAAGCTGCGCAGTCGAAGACCACTGTCACTCTCCAGCTAGGACCGTTTAATTGAAAAAAAAAAGCTTTTAGGTGCACCTCAGCGACAAGAGACACGGTTTTCCTCTAAAGCACAGTAAAAAGGAAAAACAGCGGCTGATGAGAAAGTAAATGCAGTTGTTCTGTAGGCCACTGCTGTCATTCTGCAAGAAACAGTGAAACTCTCTGTACACAATACCTGGCAACCTTGAGTGTCACAGAAACCTGATTCCTAAAAAGGGGATATCCGTAACTTCAAAAGCGCAGACCATAAATTCTTGTTTTCGCAAGCCAAACGCATATTGTCAGATCGAATATGAACTGGTGTAATAAATATTTTAGGTAATACCGTAATCCAGTTGTGAACGACCACACATTATCGATTTTCTGAAAGTAGCAGCCAATAACTGTAGAAAGCAGGCAAGAAACAAAAAGAAAACGGACGTCTGAAAACTGTAAGCTGCACCTCCGCCTTACGCCTTATTGGTTTAGCATTACTGCGGGTGCGAGGTAATCTGAGCAGCAATGAGAATGTTTTGCATCTTGTTTTATGTTGCTCTGTATTGAGAGGCATAAAACACGCTAATATGGTTCTTTGTTCAGAAACAATGTAGTGCGTGCTGAATTTTGCGCTTCCTCGCGAGAAACATGGAGAAGTCCACATAAGATGGTGTAGATATGCTCTGCAGTGTTCATGGCAGTGGGTGCATCAGTTTTGCTCAGGTGCGTCGTGTCTGGCACGAGACCACTTGTGAAGTATGCAGCTATACTCGCACACCAGCATTTCAAGCGTTCTCGGACACAGGCGACTAGGGGTATGCTAGAACTTAGTATATAAATGGCAAAGCTGGACGCTGAAGCGATGACGCATTGCAGTCAGCATGTCTGATAGGTTCTACAAGGTCGAACATTGCAAAATACATTTACAAAATACTTTTTTAGATAGTTTGTGTTCAGTTCTGTTACGCCTCACACATATATTTCTATGTGTCCACCGCACTCAATTTGTGCCTTTTCTTCTAGCGCACCACCTTCACTGTGGAAGTTACGTTCTCTGGTTTCATCGCGTACGAAACAAAGTCAAGTGCAGGAAATGAAACGGAATACCAAACTGTCCAGGTTGGAAACCTCAACGACACATCCAGAGGACTCCTGAGAAAGGGAGAGGATTTGACATACACCTACGAAGGAGTATATGGCCGCTATTTAGTTTTTCGCGACATCAGTACTTCTAAAAAGTTAATGATAGCGTAAGAACATGTTAAGTAGTACAGTGATTTGAGAAAGAAAGACAAATGATGTGTGATGTGAATAAACGCCTAAGGCGCTTGCTGAAAACTGACGAAATGAATACTATCCTTTGTTTCTGAGCGCCATTTGCACTATTTATTCCATTTGGTTTTTATCTGGAAATGTGGTGAACAGTTCATAAACCAATCTACAAATTATTTAAGAACTCTAGGCCAGCGGTTTTCGATGGCACATGCAATGGCAAACAATGACGCAAGCTTTAAATGGATTGAGACACCAAATGTTGACGCTAAAAAAGCTTTTTAAAAAAAAGCTTGCTATTAGCTTCCTCGGCATGTAAGGCAATCCACGGCCAAGTATTGGAGGCGGCCGACGTTTAAAGTTTATTAAATTCAGCTGCAGAGACTTTAAATGCTCCTTCTCACGATCAAGACGCATCGCTCGCGCTATAGTGTGTGACGTAGAGTTGTGGAAACGATATCAGTGAATAGTAGTGACATCACGTCGCAGTAATGTGAGGTACAATGAACGGCGACGCACGGCATCGAGAAGGCGCTGCTCGGCGACTCAGTGGTCGGTGTAGTAATCGGCAAATATACCGTTGCAAAAGCACCAGCCGCGACCATGCAATATCGGCGGCAGAGCGAAACCTTGACGTCGATGAGGATGACTATAGTTTTCTACACATTCTCCATGCTGCAAATAATCGAAACGAGGGACTATCTTTTACTTGTTCACCATTAGACCTACCAGCGGTACCAGTAGCCCTACGAGTCTGCCAGGTTTCTATGTACGATGTCGGCGATTGTTGAGAGCGAGTTCACAGCCATCAGCGAATACAAATGATCATTGAGCATAGTTTTGACAACATTGAGCTGAAATCAAGGATTTCTTACATCTTAGGGCGCAAATACATCGAGCGGGAAGCGCCGCTGCTAGGCAGTGTGACCCAGTCTGTCGACCAACGCTGCAGGAGCCCGCGGCGGCAGCTAGCAGTCGTCGGCGTCGCTTGAGGGCAACAAATTAAGCCATTTTATTTATCGCAAACTGGCTTCGAATATATTTATATATAGACCAATTTAACTTCAAGTACTGGACACATCGGAAAAGCAGTTACAACGAGTCAGAAACGCCGTTCCTACGCGATGTCAACGACCTGCCTATGAAGTGTTCCCCAGGCTGGCGCTCGCATTCTTCGGCGATTTTTGCAGTTATCGCGCTGCGTAAACAATTAAACGTACAACAGGCGCAAAAGAGAAGACATTGTTTAACTGAAGTAGAACGCAGCTTGCAATTCATGCTGAACTAACGCTTAATTGCTGCCTCTGTACGGATGCAGCTAGATATGTAAACAAAAGCATCGCCGAGATGCAGTCGTCGTGGCCGCAGTCCTGGGGGAGCTACGTACTCTAGCAGTAAATGCCGAATCCCTGAATCCTATGCAATTTTATGAAAGCATTCATTTAGCGAATACATGGAAGTTGTGCTGAACAAGGAGCATATATCGTAACCAGAAGCCACAGGACCCAGAACAGTCTCGCAGCGCGGCTGCGCGGGCGGAGCAAGACAGGAACGGCTATTGCTCAGTACGAACCGTGAGGCATCGTTTCACTGTAATATGACCAAGGGATCACCCGACTGACGCGCTGTCAGCTACAGGCCACTGACACATGCTTCCTTCGAACATCAGCGTCGCCGCAATGTGGCACGTTGAAATAGAACGCAAAAACCGCGTTGGCATATGCAGTATGCCGATTGAGATCGACCGAAGCGGGCCGCGTGATTTCCGGACTCGATGTCGTCCCTCGCTCGCTTCGCTTTTTTCAGCATATAGCAGTACTGACCATGTTTGCCTGCACATGATTTTGAAAGCCTCTGCTATGTCAGCATATGTACAAGAGCAGACGATGCAGCAATTACTGCGTCCCAACTTTGGGGGCCCACGTGACCAGGCTTCCTTCTGTTCCCTGATCAAGTCGTCACAGCACACCCCGGAGCTTAGAAACCTAAACTGCGCAGTATAAATATTTCAACAATAAATTATTTACTTCGCATATATGAATCGCGGAGCGCGTATCATGCGTCCTAAGGCAATAAACAACGTTTCAAACAAAGAACACACAATCGAAAGATTTGGTGCGCCATCGGCCATACCATGCTGAATACGCCGGTTCTCGTCCGATCACCGAAGCTAAGCAGCATTGGGCTCGGTCACTGCTGATCCGGAGTTCCGGGGTTCGAACCCGACCGTGGCGGCTGCGTTTTTATGGAGGCGAAACGCTAAAGGCGCCTGTGTGCAGTGCCCGCTAAAGATCCCCAGGTGGTCGAAATTATTCCGGAGCCCTCCACTACAGCACCTCTTTCTTCCTTTCTTCTTTTACTGCCTCCTTTATCCCTTCCCTTACGGCGCGTTTCAGGTGTCCGCCGATATATGAGACAGATACTGCGCCATTTCCTTTCCCCAAAACCCAATTAATATTACAGATTTCGTGTCTCCACCCCTTTAAGAAATCGAGCTTATCGATGTTTCATATAGTGCTCGCGCACATATCGCAAAGTTTAGCCTATTTACTGAACACGATTCAGTGTTTCTTAAGCCAGTCAACTTTATTTCAGTGCATTAAACGCGCAGCATACTCGGGAGATGGTTGGTGAATAAAAAGATTGACTTCGCTGTAACCAGGAACACGATACGGAAAATTAAATTTAGTAGCAATAGCTGTTAAAAGAGAAACTGACCTGATTTTATGGCGCCATGACTGTAATGGGAATGTGCGCGTGTGCTGGTTAAATAAACTTCTGATTTGGCGGTCGAGAAGTGAGTTCCTTTGTATCCTATAAATTTGAGCGCAATGCCGCTGATATAACCATTGCAGATAGTAAATTATGTGCTTTAAATTTAGAAAGCGGCCCAGACGCTATGAGAGACACTGTACAAACTTACTCTTGGTTCCAATAAACTTTCTTGGTTCCACTTTGAGTATCCCCTTGCTCGGAACCGACACGGGACACCTCCGGAATGGGTTTGAATAACCCACAAAATTTGCGTGGCCCGCGAAATTTGGGCGTTCCGCGCTGCTTTCGCATAATATTTCGTGCTGAGCAATGCTGAACCGCCAGCCATTTCTTTATTTGTGCACGTGCAATGCTGCCTATAACGGCATGCTATTGAAAATGAGGAGAATGTTTTGTCCTGATCCATATATGAACGTTAAGGCCAGTTGGACTGCACTTCACCACAAAATGATCGACTTTCACTTGGAGGAACACGTCTTGCGGCAACCGTTACGTTTTATGTTGTTTTTAGGTTTCAACATTCATCATTGTGAAGTTTGGTTGTTAAAACTGATATGCCGACAAGTTTGTGAACTGTGAGGCGTCTTCTAGCAAGGAAAGTTCCTCCGTGATCCGACTTCGGTCAATATGCTTTCGCTACACAGGCAATGCTTTGTGAAAAAATAAATACAAACATGTTCTGCGAGCGCACTTCTGTGGAGAATATTGCTAACCTACAATAAAAAACGCTATTGCTTATCACTGTTTATAGGTTGTTGCCATTCTTGAGATCCGCCCCGCCGCGGTGGCCCAGTGGTTATGGCACTCGACTGCTGACTCGAAAGACGCGTGTTCGATCTCTGCTGCGGCAGTCGAATTTCGATGGAGGCGAAATTCTAGAGGGTCGTGTGCTGTGCGATGCCAGTGCACTTTAAAGAGCCCCAGGTGGTCACAATTTCCAGGAGCCGTTCACTACGGCGTCCCTCATAGCCTCAGTTGATTTGGGACGTTAAACCTTCCTAAACCATAAACCACTCTTGAGAAGTAATTCGTAGCGTTTGTTTGGTTTCGTACATGTGTGTTTGTCAGAATTTCAAAGTGGAGCAAATGTTGTGCATTGAATTTTAAATACATTATCGGTCTCTTTTTCGCGTTTGTGATGCCTGTCTTTTGACCCCTGGGGCAATTATGGATTTGAAGCAGGCCGTTATAAATACTAATATACTTTTTTTATAATTTAGAAAACGCGAATGCGCTCGGCGCTGTGCCCGAACAACTTTTGGCTGCGTAGTGCAAAAATACATGCGCTTTCGAAGACCATGCAGGAAACGCTACCTCCCTAGTGCACGTATCCAGTAGAAAAGCCATATTTCGCCGAGCCGCAGCGCTAAGGGTAATCACGTTTTCAAAATTCTAAACAATGATATGGTTATTACTAACGACAGAATACAAATCTCTAATTGAAACTAGGTATCTAACTGCAACAGTTAGAAAGTTAATTGGCAAAAATTTGTTAAGCGCCGAGCTAGCTGCCTGTCCATGTTCAACCAAGACTGACGTACACTCTCATTTCTTGCATTGCAGATAAAAAAAAGTCCGTAAGTATTGAGCTAGTACAGTTTGCACTAAGTGACGAATTTGTCATGTACTGATGCGATCACAAATTTTGTCCGCTCACAGACTATACACTTAAGAGTGCCATTAAACGCACCAGATACTGCCTGAAATTTTACACAGCTGAGTGTTGATAAACAGCGAATCACAGATGCAATTATGCGAGAAATTCAACCCATATGGCGGACCAAGTTCACTTGCTCCATGTATTTAGGCATGTATTTAGGCTCCATGTATGAGGCGTTCTATCCCCAGTTGCGTGGGTTGCCCACCGGTTTTCTAATGGGCACAATATTTCACCAAGCATGGTGCTTAGCTTTCCAGGGGTAAAATGTTTCCAGAAGGCTCTTAGAACACGTCACCCCTGCTTAGGCGGACAATCTATCTACGAAGGACCGAAAGCCACCCTGTGCTGTGAAGCCTATTATGGCTCAATTTTTTTATGAGTGCTTCTGATGCTGCTGTGTACCAGCGGTCCGAGGTTTGACGAGAGTTGTGCCTTCTGACGATAGAACTGCAAGCGATGGTGTTAGCGGCTCGCGCGAGGGAGAGGCGTCGTCGCCGGAGACACGTTGGCGCTGAGGGGAGCTGGACGCTGACGCGGCGGTCGCCACCTTTTTTTTCAGGTGCGGAAGGGATGCTTTGTTCTCATGGAGGAAGTGAGGCCGATCCGCTGGGACATGCGAGCACCCAGTGACAGCGCATCGAGATTTTTCTCGCGTTCGAACCGCGTCGACCAAAGGGTGCCACTTTTAGCAGGCTGCGAGGTCGTTCACAACTCAGCTGAAGAAAGTCGGTCGCCAGGCTGGGGGATGCTTGTACCCATTTTTGCTGCTGGGTGGCCGCCGGTCGGTTTGTGCCTGCGCACAAATATGGTGGCGAGAAAATTCCTCACTTGATAAATTTAAACAGCATTTGGGACCTTTTGAGTCAGTTTGCCTTATCCCTATATGATATCTGTGCCCGTGTTGCGAAGCGCATTTCAGCGAATGCTTTTGTTTGCGCTTTTTGTTTTCTTGGTTAGAAGGTGGAGGCCACTATTTTTAACACTTTATGACACTCCGATCTAGCTGTTGCTGAACATGCCGAACTTCATTTTGCCTTTGTTTAGCCAAGAGAGGTTTGTTACTGTGGACCCTTTCAAAGTCGCCAGCTAGGCTGTGTTAGTCGACATCCTGCGGGGTGATTTGTGCGGTGCTAATTCGGCTTTTTCTGTGGACATTGAGGAAATTTTTTACTCGGTGCCGCATGGCGAACTGTTTATTGCGGTGAGGGAGTGCATTGAAAGATGCGGAACCGATGTCCTTTCAGAATTCTTGCAGTGTCAGTATTGATTCTTTTTTGAAACTCCTGTCTATGTACCTAAATTCCACGATAGTTAACCACAGTCAGCATTTCTACATTCAGAAACGAGGCATTTGTATTGGGTCAAGTGTCGCCCCTGTGCTTTGCGAAATTTTTCTGGCTAAGTTTGGACGATTGCTTCAGTCTCAGTTGAGTGACGAGCACGTTGTGCGTATTTTTAGGTATGTCGATGATTTTCTTGTTGTCCCCAAACATTCTCCTAGAGATGACATGGTTTTAGTAGCAGACTCGATCCTAACTCATTTCGAAGAAATGATGAATTCATTGAACTTCTGCATTGAACTACAGGCTCATGATTCCATTCAGTTTCTAGATATTCACCTGTATCTTAATACTGGCGGGCAAATTTGCTGGGCTTACAAACCTCGATCCAAAAAAGCGCTTCTGCCTTACAACTCTTCCCATTCGAAGCTCACAAAGCGAGGCATAGCAGCTACATGTTTTAGCTTAGCACTTCTAAATTCATGCCCTCAAAGAGTGGGAAAAAGTTTTGACATTCAGGTGGAGAGACTTAAGGAAGCAGGCTTCCCTGCCGTTGTTCTTGTGGCAGTTGCAGAGGCTCTCAGAAAGAAACTACTAAACGAAAAACAACAGCTCCTGTTACGACATATCACACCAGGTGACCAAAAGAATAGGAAGTTTGAGGTTATGCGATATGTACACAGGCTCTCCCACAACTTGAAGAGAGTGGCAGCAAAATTTGGGGTTGACATTGTGTTTTCTACGCCCCCTCAAGCTGGCAATGCTATGTGCTTTAGCAGATCGAGAGAGGGAAAGAGAATCAGGTTGTGGCACGAAACATAGAAAACCGTACGTCTCATGCGCAACAGGTATTGTGTATCTATTCCCTCTCCGTTGTGGGTCTGTGTACGTTGGGCAGACGGGCAGGTGTACAAACGTGAGGCTGGGTGAACATGCCTCTTCACTTCGCCAACAAACTGGTGAACACGTGCCAGTGCATTGCAAGAAGTGCAATGGTTGTTTTCCCTTGCTTAACCGTACTGAGATTGTAGGGCGTGGTAAAGACCAATTGGCTAGGGGAATCTTGGAAGCCCAGGAAATTTCGAAATGCAGTGAAGTCACGTGCATTAGTACCCCATCTGTGTATCTAATGGAGAATGAATTGAAGTTTTTAAAACCCACTTGAGTTTTCTTAGCACCTTTTATTATCTATCGCTCTTTCTCATTTCTCCTTTTTTTGCTCTTTTCCCACACGATTTATAATTATCTGTTTTTACCTTGTTTTATGTCATGCGCATGCGTGTTGTTGCTCTGGGATGGGGTGTGGTTTACTGTCGCATTTCATTCTATTCAGTTGTAAGTGTAGCAACCGTCCTGTCTTCGCCCTTCTTCGTCCCGTCCATATGCTACATTTTTGTTTATAATATGTCTGACCAACTGGCCCCTCAGCATATTCTGTTAAAAAGAGAAATCAAGACTAGTGAGCATGCTGCTGTGATTGTATGTAAGTACTTCAGCCTTATAAACGATATCCATTCACATACTTACGTTCAGATCACAAAAGTAATGTTATATAAAAAAGAGTTGCATAATGTAGCACAAATAGGCCATGGATGGTAATCAACGATTAAAAATCATTTGATATGATGTAAACTCAATTTTGTGCAAAAAAACCACTCATGTAGGAGCTTTATACTCGGCGCAACCTCTTTGCTTTGAGTGTTCCTTCTTCAACTCATGAGGCTTATGAACTATTTGCGATCTCATGTGTGCAGTTGGTCACATATTCGTTGTAGTGAGCATGTAAGAAAACTGGACTTACGATATAAGGTCTTGCATCTGTTTTTATCTCATTGTCATAAGATCTGCCTTTTCTGCTTTGTTTTTCATTTTGGTCGTTTACTAGAAACAATAATTATGGGTCCGAAAAACAGCTTGCGCTATTGTTTTCCAAAAAAATGTGAAAAAATTCTAAAACATGATAGCTGAAATTTTGATTTCGTCAAAAACTGTCTTTTTGGTTTTAAGCTACCATACGTTTGCGAGACGCAGGCATGTTTTTAGACAGGAGTTGCATGGAGAATAAATCACTCACATAATGCTTTTTCTTAAATTTAGCTCACCTTTTCGTGATCTTAATTCTCCATAACACTTCTGGGCAATACAATGTTAATTTATTCCGCATGGTGATTCATCTCCCCCTGTAACTATTTTTTCTTATGCTTTTCGTTAGTTCTTCAGCAGCTGAGAGTGAAATTCAGCATAACTCTATTTCGTGCAAACGTTAATCACAACACTGCACGCAAATGTGAGCAGATGTATGGTCATGTAAACACTGCATCTCAGTGTCATAAAATACCACAATCCTAGACCTCCGTGATTGCTGAGAATATGTATGGCCAAGCAAAATGATTCACCGAAATATGGTCTTTGTGCAAAGGTTTCTTTTGATGCAGTTCAACGATGCTTGAACATGCTATCGGGTAAGTAACCATGAAAACACTCAATGTGAGGATGCTGAAAAACCAGCGGAGGTGTCGTCTCTGTCTTGCAGCGACGCCCAACAGAGAAGCCATCAAGGTCGGTGCCTGCGGGCTGTCTCTATGTAGAAGTGGTGTTAGAGGTATATGCATATGGAGGTTTTGTAGCGAGAGCTACACAGGGCTACCAGTCGAGCATTTCACGGTGCATGGGAGAGGTCAGCTGTGCGCATGCGACGTTACCATGGCAACCGGAGAGGAACAATGTGCGGCGTGCGCTTCGCCGTCGCCGCGCGCCCGCTTCACCGTCGGAGCAGAGCGTGAAGTCACGCGCATGAGCAGTTGTGCGCATGACCAGATACCATGTTAACCAGAGAGACCCCAAATCTGCGCCGCGTTCTTCGTCGCCGCCTATCCGCACGCCGCTCTATCACCCGAACCGCGCGTCGTCGCATGCGCAGCATTGCGTATAAAAGGCGGAGATGTAATGGGCGTCTGTATCACAATGTTCGACGTGCATGCAGAGAAAGAGAGTCTAGTCGCTGCTAAACGGCGGTATAGACAAGAGAAGATTAACTCTTCCGATCCTGAAGTTCTCGCCTGGCACTTGCCTACTCAACAAAGAGAGAATGAGCGTAAGAAGGCGAAGAGAGCAACGGAGACGCCCGAACAGAGAGATGAACGCCTGGCGAAACGGAGATTCCGGACTGCCGAGTGTAATTGACTGCGCATAGCCGCCGAGATGGAGCCTATGGAAGGCGTCAGTCAACGGGAACCAACAGAAGGGAATGTGAAGGCCTGTCGTGTGACTGATCACATCATTCGAGTTTCCGAAAAACAAGCTTAGCCAGGGAAACGTACCTCTCGCTAAGTATACCCTGGCATAGCCGAGCTAAGCCATGTGACTTAAAACCCTCCCCATTTACCTCTGGAACGTTGCTCGACATAATTCCGCAGTTCTCTATCTTGAAATTAGGTTTCATTTATATGAGTGGAACGTTTTTAATGACAAGTTTCACTGAACTTTCAGTTGCTTACTGGAACGGTTAAAGTTACTAACTGCAACCTATGTAGAACCAGATTAGCAGTGTAATAGAGGGCTCCACAGCAGATTCGACCACCTGGGTTTCTATGAAAAAAATGCTAGTATCGCCGAGGAGAAGTGTGTTTGTATATTTCGCCTTTATCGATGTATGGCAACCACGATCGTGATTCTATCCCGCCTCTTTCTGATCAGCAGCTGAACGCCAAAGCTACTGGCCTCCACCGCGAGTCTGTGGTCTCCATTTCAGAACGACTGCAAAGAAAGTGCAAGCGGTGCAGTTTCGATCAGATAGATAAAGGCTGAAGTCCTGCGCGATGCAAAAGTTCAGTAAGTGAATCTGTGTGTCTGTACCGGACATAGATAAATAACGGGGCTTTTCGCTGTGCACTTTCGAGTGCGGCCACGCCGGTATCTGTATAAGGAAACAATGCAATGTTAGCATATTCTGATATCGGACGTATAAGCGAAACGTATGCCAGAAGCATTATTCCGGGAGGCGAGTTATTCAAGGCGCGTTCGAGGAAAAACAGCTTGTTCATTGCCTTATTTGCTACATTATGAACATGCATTGTCCAGTTCAGAGCGGATGAGATAAGGATTCCCAGATATCGATAGGACTCTCAGAGCCATAAGTGAACGTCAGAGGAATTTGTTTTCTTTGTGACGGGCGTAGCAAGTCTTTTCCTTGTTAATGACCATACTCCAAACGCGACACCACTCAAAAACTTTATTCAAAGCGCTATTAAGTTTGATCTGGTCAGAGTGATGTTTAACTTCACGATGAAGGACACAATCGTCTGCAAAGATACTCTTTTTCACTTCATTTTGGTTAGTTATATCATTAAAAAATAGCAAAAATAAAATAGGCGCCAGTACAGATCTCTGGGGAACACCAGATACCACTGGAATAATGTCGGGGGTACGTCCGTCAAATCACACAAATTGTTAACTTTCAGATAAATAATTGCTGATTCATTGAATGACGGGACCATCACCAATTAAATGCTTGTACATCAATTTTTGGTGCGACATTCCGCTCTAACGCTTAAGAAAAGTCAAGGAAGAATATATCAAATTGCGACTGATTGTTAATACCTTGCGCAAGATCATGCACGAATTCAACAAGTTGTCTTATAGCGGATAATCAATTTCTTATCCCATGATGGCAAGGATGGATGAGCTTTTTAGCTTCTACGTATTGAGTCATAAATTTGAGGATGTGTTCCCACAATTTTCCCACATGTACATGTCAGAGAGATCGGTCGATAATTATTCTGGGAGTGTTTATCACCTAATTTGTGCACAGGAATTACTTTGACGATTTTCCACTCAGAGGGAATACGACTTTAGCGAATTGATTTCTTGAAAAGTAGACAAGGATATTCACTACAAGGCTCAAAATAACATTTCAGAAAACCATTAGGAATATCATACGGGCCGCTACTTTTCGTTTCATCAAAATTTAGGAGCAAGGATAGCACACGGCCCTCAGTAAGTGCAGGCGTACCGACCAGTTTCTCGTGATAATATTGCTGCGGGGAAATCTGGATTACGTGGTCGTTGTCAACAGTGAAGACAGATCGAAAATATATTGAACGAATTTGCTCGAAGTCGGCCGTCCAGGAATTACATCGGAAGAATTATCCCTTCCTCTGTGCTCAAATAGCGCTAAAATTCGAATCTTTCAGTTTTAATAAAGTTTGTCAGTGTAGTGTTGCAGAAATGCTCTTTGCATTTCGAGTTGCATGCTTAAGTTGCATATTTATTTCATTAAGGCGAGAGCGGTAGGAACGGTGCGAAATTTGTTCTGCTAACTGAGTCTTTCGGTCCGTCGTTTAATATGAATTATTTCACGCGTGGTCGAGGGCTTCAGGTTTTGACAAGTTTTCGAACTGTAGGAACGAAGCCTTCGATGCAATGCATAAGAAGATATCTAAAAAAACAGCCAGACGCTTCAATACTTGACTGCTTATCGAGACATAAATGGGAGAGGTTGTCGTATTCATGGACGAGATAAGTCATAAAAGCATCATCATTGGCTCTATTCAATGCAAAGACACGTTTTTCAGTACAATCCGGGTTACAAGGTTAGTTATAGGCAATTTGCACAGTATTGATTTATGGTCTGATAGCCCTTGAAGCGTTTCTATTGTTACGGCACTGCCTGGGAAGTGGTTGCTAACGAAGAATTGGTCCAAAATAGAACTGGTTTGGCTATGAACACGAGTCGGCGTGTCAAGAATTTGCGTAAGGTTGAACTTGAACAAGAAGTCTATCATCAGGTTTTTTGCAGCATTTCCGGGCTTGAAAGATTTACAATTGACATCTAGTAGATTAAAGTCCCCAGTCATGAAAATTTTCCCGCCGGAAGTATGCCTAAGCATGTAGGCGGACAACGGGTCCAGATACATTGCATCGGCATTTGGAGGCCTTTAGACATCTGTAACGTAAACAACGCCATCGGTTAAGTGGATCTTGCACCAAAAAGCCTTAACGCCTGCCACTTCCGGCATGACGGAGTACACTATTCATATTTAAGGAGCAATGCCACGCCCCCACCTCTAGATCGTCTATCCTTGCGAATAACTGTATATACAGGAGGCCCAAATTCACAGTCTCAAATGCCGGCACGCCGCCATGTCTCAGTGATAGTCACGACGTCAGTCTCAAAAGCCAGCAAAGCAGCCGCCAGTTCAGGTATTTTATAAACTATACCACGGGCATTGAACTTGAGATAGGTAATTGAGTTTTGCTTCTGGTGGTTCAGTCATTCTGGTTGTGGTGTTTCGTTTTTTGGTTTTATTTCGACAATGTTGTTCAAGTCGTTATCCCAACCAAACACTTGTCCATTTATTCGAACTTTATCGCAGGCTAAGGAGAATTTTTCTTTGCCGTTGCGATTTTCGTTTGTTCCGTCCCAGATTTTTTCTTATATCGCGAACAGCGCGTGAAAAATCTTCGCTGATAGAAAAGCCATAGCCTTTCAATTTGGAGCATTGCTTGAATATATTGACATTATCGCGGTAATCGAGAAGTTTACAGGTCTACATTTTGTTGGCTCATATCTGTCTGGTATTTCAAACCTGTGTATTCTCTCGATTATTGAAATGTGAAGCAGTAGCAGGCCCTCAAATACGTTGTCTTTAGTAGATTGGAGCTTGAAATTCTTTTACTTACTCGTGCACAATTCATTTAAGAAAATTATGAAGACTTCATCAATATAAGCTACTCCAGAATCACCTTCCAGAGACACCCTCTCTCACTGGAGGAATTTTTTGTTGCAATATCACCTTTTACTTTTTTCCGCAAGCAGTGCGCGTATGGAGTGCACTTGACGCTTCAATAGTAATGCAGCCGACAGTCCTAAAACTTTCGAAGCTTGCCGAGCTCAGTATATTGCCTCACAACTGACTAAATTTTGTTAAAATTTTGATGATATATACTTCATATTGTATAACTGGCGACCTTGAGTTTATTGTTTTTTCTTCAACTAGACCCAAATTTTTATTGTATAACTGCTTACTGTTCTAAAACTGTTTTTTCTGGAAGTTGTTTATTTTTTTTAAGTGCACCCACCCCTGTAAAAACCGCGGTTAGGGTTAAGAGCATAGAGAAATAAAAAAAGGAAGAACTGTTCGTTTCTTTCCTTGAAAAGCAATGAGGGTGCTGTTCTCTCGAGTACATCGCTGCGCTAATTGCTTCCTAATGCATGGATGGTGGAAGGAGCGAAACTGGCGCAGGACAAGACAGTGTTGTGTGTGTACCTCTTTGTCTTGTCCTGCATTAGTTTCACTGGCTCCACCATCTGTGCTGATCCATCGACAGCCTTTGTCCATCCAGAAGCGTCTCAAAGTTGTTTTACGCACTGTGACTGCAGCAGCAAAATATGCGTTAATGTCGCGCATGTGCTTATGCGATTCTTCGTTCAAGCGTTAACGAGACAATGACAGTTTTGTGCATACGCTACACAGCTTGTCGGAGCGCAGACACCCACTAAAACATTTAACGTTGTCTACGTTGCAAAATTGGTAATCTTCATTACCTGTCCATTAAATAATAAAGCCACGCGCATGCTGCGCAAATTAAGCCACGTTTCTACTGACGAAAGCATCGAGTTCATTGCGTGCATTATCTGCGCTAAAAAATCCAAGCAGCGGCAACGCCCGCCAAATTGGCGGAGTCCAGCAGTACGCAGCTTTAACGCCATAGCGTTACGTGCACGTGTGGCAGAAAATCCGGCATCGGCGTCGGCGTCTCGTTGACCGTCAGTGAAAAAGCCCGCAAGGACTTTTTCATGTAAAGAATGAATAATAAGACATGAAAATAAAATTTGGTTAATTTCGGTGTGGGTGGAAATCAAACCCACGACCTTCAGATTGCAATACGGGCACGCTACCCAAAATCAGCACCCCAACGGTACGGCGTAATACTTGAGCACATAAGTGGCAGTACGTGGCGACACAGTCCGCCTCACCAAAAGTTCAGCAAACAGGAAGCGACACGCTGTCACGCGTTTCAAACAGGCATGAGTAGATGAAACGCACAAATGACAGCACACAGACAAAGAATAACACGAGACAGGCGCCTGTCTCGTGTTATTCTTTGTCGGTGTGCTGTTTTTTGTGCGCTTCATCTACTATGCACCACCGTGTCCCAGTACGTGTTCTAATTCAAGCACGCACTTTTCCGCGCTTATCCATGCTAAGCAGAATTTATCACACTCCTTATAGATGTCCTCATTGCAGGGATATAGGGCTACGGGATTCTGCTCCACGTGGGCCGGCCAACGTACCCCGGCAGTGCCTTCACAGCATGACGCCCCCAAAGCGTTGAACAGCATGTTACAAAAAATAAAACGCATATCAGGGAGCACGCGCACATGACAACACGGAGGAAGAAGAGAGGCCAAAGCTGAAGCCATATAAAAGGCACCGCAGAGCAGCAGAAATAGACTACAAAAACGCGGCCGGGCAGATTGGAGCGATCATGAAGATAGCAGTCGCCGACTCGGATGGCAACCTGAGAAATAGCCTTTTGATGAGGATCAGAGACACAACTCAAAAGGAGGAGGCAGCCATTGTGCTCGCAGTACTTAATTTAAAAAAACCGAATACAATCACGGAATCGCAAAAAGCGTGCAGGGACTACAATACAGGGGCAGGATAGTGAAGGAATCCATTAGGACTCTGAAGGACAGAGAGGAAGCCGAAAAACATGCAAACCTCTTTAAACACCAGAGTAGCTGCGCTGGTATCGACAGCGGCGAGCTCATCTAGTCCCACCAGCGCCCCTTAGTTTCTCGCCAGCTCTGCCTGCCTAAATTATATGCCAGGGGCCGCGTCTTAGGGCTGGCGCTGCTGGACTATCACTTCCACGTAAACAAATTGTCCAGCCAGCTTCTTCTCTGTCAGCATGCAAGCGGCGAACTTTAATCCGGTCTCCTGACAAGACTTCGCTTCCCGCCTCCTGACCAAAATATTTACATCGACTTGCAGAAGGTACTGACAACGTACTTGTGCCTCGAGATCCCGCCACCTCTCTGCGCTCCTCTTCCTGGTTCAGAAGCTCCGCCGCTGCTCGACTTGCCAGCTCTGGCCGGATCTCCCCACAGAGCTGCTTCGGCTTTCCTTCCGCCAAATACTACTCCGGAGCCGCTCTCTACACAGGCCTCACCACCATCTCCACCACCGAATGCGCCCCACCCACGATTTCACAAGTGCCACGCGTGCAAGCATCGCTGTCTTGCCAACCTTCTCAATCGGCTGCCTCCTCCTACATTGCGGTTTCTCCCCTGCTTATTCCACCCGCCCCTTCAAGTGCATCCATGGTAGCCCCACGTCCCTTGGGCCACATCGTCGACTCCGGCTCTTCAGTTTCATCATATTCCTCCGAATACCTGGGCGCTCATCATGCCGTTTTCGGGCACCGGCACACCATCGATGCAAAGAGTCCTGTGTAGACCTCAGGCGCCCCAACCACCTGTGTTGCGAATTCCGGTACACACGTTCTTGCACGTTCCCTTTGTGAACTCCACACCCAGAGTGCTTTTGCCCTCGCACCCACAACCGCCTTCCCTGCGCTTGGGCACCCCAGGGGCAGCAGTCGCGCAGTTCCGCGCTCTGGCCTCCTGCAAGCAAAGACGTTTCCACGGTGTCGTCCGTGCTCTGCATCTCATGACCAGCGCTGTGCGCTCAGTACCGTCCTTTCACCTGCAACTTTCTCGCCCGACACAGTCCACTTCCCGCCTCCCAAAATCCCCTGCCACCAAAACACCAAGAAAGATGCAGCTTCGACCGTGACCTGGCTCGCGCAGAAAAGAACTGATTCGCCAACCGGCCTGGAGAGCAATGTCGACAGCCCACTCTTTAGGGTAAGCAGCCGCGACTACCGGGCCCAGCTTCAATAAATATGGATCAGCTTCCACACCAGCGCATCAGTCCGTCAAAGGGAAGCGAGCAGCACACGCCGCAGTCCTAGCATCCCTTCCCCGGCCACCCCAATACACAGACGGGCACATCTACGCAAATATGCTGACCACATAATCTGAACACCTACAACAATATAGGCTAGTATAGAGAGAGAGAGAGAGAAAAACTTTATTTGGTTCATTAAGGGTTTAGCGTTCGGTCTTGGTCTTCATCGCTGCAGACTCTTGACCTTCAAAGCAGGATTGGACCCCTAGTCCAGGGCTCCACTGAGTCGCACTGCTTCGCTTGCGTGCTGCACCATTGCCCTTTGGGCGGCAAGCTCGCAGCTGGTGAGCCGGCTCGCCAACTGCTCCGCACTCGGGGTTTTTTGTTGGTGGAACGTGTAGTTTCGCTTACCTTCCCAGGTTACGCTTTACCATAAAACCTGGGAGGCTTGTATAAGCTGCACGCTAAACACGAACCTGCCAATATAGGAGTTTCAGTAGGACATGTGCTATTTGATCTCGCGTACTATAACTTCCATGCTTGGGAATATGTAACATGCTCTTATCAAATATTTTCCTGTGTGTGACGAGGTTCAAAAAATCCAACGCCTGCTTGCGTTCTGTTTTCAAACTGTAATAAAGTTCGCTTAACTCCCCAAGGGAGTTTTTTTTATTCGATATGTTTGCCATTAGGCATGAGAAAGGGAGAGAAAGAAGTGTGAATGAGCCCCGCTTAAAAAGAGGCAAAAGTTCGCGATGAAGCGATTATCAAGAGTTCACTTGCGATTGTCGTCTTCAACGTCCTATCGCAGGCCTACCTCCCTTAGGAAGCGCCGTCTCACGGAAATTGTAGCCGGACAAGTCCACACCAAGTGTTTTGCGTCATACAGTTCAGGCACAGCACCACAATGGGTACGCTTGTCAGTCACCTCTAAAAGTTCAGACTTCAGACTTGTCTTGACCGGAATCCCAGGGGTGGTGTCGGAAGCAATAAAATCATCCTTCTAACACCAAACCTGCTGTACACACCCAGCTGTTAAATAAAATAAAAGCCTTAAATATGCTGTGCAGGTGAATTTTTGCAATACCGTACAAAACTTAGGAAAAACCTCATGCATTACGTCACGTGGCACCGCTGCTGCGGCTTGCTCTGCACCGGCTTGAGAGACCAGTATGGCGATATGGCTGCTCGCATGGAGGATGGCTGCTCACGCCAGCGGGCGCGGCCGTTTGCTCGACGGTTTTCACCTGCGTTCTCAGCTGTGGCGATGTTAATGGCGGTGTGGTTAGTGTGCAGAGATTATAATGAAACCGTTGGAGTCGTGTACTTCTATGAGAGCAGTATATGACGCGAAGGCACCAGTTTTGGCAGCTTCCGTAGCAACCATTCTACGCAACTTGCTTCCTCTACTGGCGGCAACGTCGCTGTTCAACGCGATTTGCTTAAAACATAAGAAAGCCTGCGTTTGATTCTATGCGAGCTTTACGCCGTTCTGAAGCAGTTTTACAACAGTGGGGCCGCAAGGTACAATCGCTTTCGGCCCCTCATGCGGCGAACACCACAGAGAAAGGCGTCTTTCCTCACGGGACCGTCGTCTTCCTGCCGGTGGCCGGACGGCGGCATTCGCCATCTTGACCGCTCGCCTCCTTCCCTGCTCGCGCCAGCCATGACGCCCCTTTTCGTGGGACTGCATCGTTTCCCACACATGTTCAGCTTCGCTGAGCTATTTTCGCCTGTGACCGTCCTTAGTAATACTTCAGCTCGGCCCTGCTCACAGCGCCTCATTGAGCGACCCATTTCCCTACCGTCGCGCTGCTACCCAACTCAATACGCCAGCCACGGAGAGCGGGTTCCATCCCGCACTTCATTGTGTCCGCTACGCTGCAGCTTGCATCGCTCGTCCTGCCGTGCTAGTTGGTACTGACCAGGACCATTTGGTGTGTACGCCCCCTCTGTTTGACATGCACTTCGGGGTGCTCGTTTTGCGTATTACCGTACTCCCTCTAACAGCTTCTCGGGCCGTCCAGGTGAGTTTCGCGCACTGCGACTGCGCTGTGGTGGCAATCACTGGTTGTGCTGGTGGATGCATTCTGGTATAGCCACACTGGTGGCCTTTAACTTCGAATTGGGAAGTGACTGTCGCGAGCGCCATGACGGTAATGTGTGCGTGTCCACTGGCTTGGCGCCACGGATGTCTTACGCCGCTGTACCTACCGCTACGTCGTAATGTATAATATTGGTCCGCGCCTTGTTGTCGCTGGGTCACTACATCCATAGCGCGCAGTGTCGCCGTCCTGTGAGCGCTTCCCTTTCTGGACAATTCCTCGTCATGCCTTAGGCGACCCCTCCACCCTGTGTTATTGTTTCTCAATCCCCTTGGGCATCGGAATATGCTACTGTACTGTGTTACAGTACTGGGCACTCAAGCGGTTAAATGCATATGTTCACAGCAATATAATTTGTCCACGGCTGTCGCACGAAGACTCCAAGACTGTAATCAGCTTAACAAAAGGTCCAAGAGGAAAGGGCCCAAAAATATACTTTCCTAAGCAAAAAAAAGTTCAATAATTTCCTCCGTATAAAAAGTTGCGGAATAAATTCTCAGAGACGACTATTAGGCCTGCATGTGAGCATAAAAACGTTCCCTCAGCACTCTGTACAAAATTATTAAGGCCTATTACGCACTGAAAAAACGTACCTGAATGAAGTAATAAAGTGAATTCCCATACAGAATGCACAAGAGGACAAGCAACGTTTTGCCCATCTAGGTTTTTTTTTTTTGTGTAGGTTCGTGTTTAATGTGCAGGCAGATGAGGATACGCTCCACTGTAGAACTTCACAAGGAACAGCAAATAGCACTCAAAATAGTACAAACAAACACATAATCAAGCCTAAAAAGGCTTCGCGCAACCTACTTAAAGGCTATGCCCCATGATGTGCACGTTGTGGTAGAGAGGCGATCCTACACCACATGGTATGGGCCTCCCAAATCTATACTGAAATAGAAAGGATGCAATAGCTGACGATAATGAGCGATGGTATGAAATGCTGTCCAACTCAGACCCAAAAGCTAAGCAAGATCTGGCCGATGGACACCTGCCCCGGTGCCTCAGAGCCCTTATACGAACCCTAATGCTGATGGGGTGAGCGTGTGCTCATCCGTGCCAAGTTTTCTTCTGAGTCAATGAATATGGAATATAACACAGTTTCACTGGGAGCTTGGTAGTCCAGCACACAAAATTATCCCGGACCCCGGTTCCCCGAAAGAGAAAAAGATCCCGGACTTGGGAAGACCACCCCAGTAACCGAGAAGAATCAATAACAAAGTTTAGTACTGCTACTATCACTGTTAATTTCCAGCTGCATTACTTAACTGGAACATACCCTTCCAGCTGCAAAATGCCATTTGGAGCTTTATTATTGAAAATACGTCCAGCTGCATAATTTATACTTCCAGTTACCTTCAACTGTACTAATGTAGAATTTGCAGGTTTTCGTCAGGGGTGCGAATTTCAGTTCGAAGATGGCAATGGGTAACCTGACAAAACTCTGCCCAAGCCTTGCATTTTCGTTTCGAAGATCATGACCATGAAACAATCGCCTGACTGCTCCCTCAAGAAAAAAATTTCATTGCTGTATAACCACACGCAGCATGTGAAAGAGGCAGTCGAAAGCAAGCACACAGTGGCAACCAGATGTCATGAAGCAAAGGAAAGGAAAGGTTTTTGAGGGAAGGACGCAGTGGCTCTCATATCTCAAAATCTCGGTGGACACCTCAACCACGTTTGATCGATAGCTATAGTGTGACACATTTGTGGGAACATCCCTGCCGGCGAGTCATGAGCCTATAAAGGCTTTCACCTTGAAACTAATATCTGTTGTCATGCATATCACTAATAAATTGAAAGCCAAAAGTATGGTCATGTTTACAGAAAAGAACCAAATGAAGGAGACTTCACCAGCTTCATAGCAATATGCTGTCAAACTTGAAAGAGAGAAAATGCACATTGATTGCTTGTGGCGTAGGTACATGTGAAAACTACGGCAGAGAGCGCGTTTCCCAAATGCAGCTGATCATACACTTCCTGTCTGTCAGGTAGAACCCAAGTGGTGCTGTGTCCTCCTCCTTGTTATAGTAGTTGATACTTCTGCTATTATCACCACTCGCCGGCGGGGGTCATGGTCCTGCAGCTGAGTGAAGATGAATGCGTTCTGTTACACAATGCAAGCTATGCTGATCTTCGAAGAGAACTCTTGACCATGCCGTGCAGCACTTGACATATTTGCAGACAGCTCATGTAATAATTCAGGAGCCTGGTATGACCACCCAGCTAAGTAACCAGTCCAGCCGAGGCAGGAGCGAACATGACTCTGGAATCAGGGCTTTCGAGCACGAGATCCCATGGTGAAAGTGGTCCGCCGCATCTGCATTTGACGCACACCATCACCTGCAAGTTAATGTTGTACGCTGAAACCTTCGAACAAGCTAGACATCGGGTTTCCAATTATGTGAAATGGTTGAAGCTGCAAGTACAACTGCAGTCTAGTTTAACGTATTCTTGTAAAATATGTTCAGTGCAAAACCAATCATTGGTACCAAAATGATCTGTTTCCATAATAACTTCCGGCACTTTATTGCAGATTTTCCAAACTGATGGCCACAAATAATTTCCCATTAGAGCATTTTTATACTCACTAAAAGAAACCACTACAAAATATGTTGCTGGGAAGGGCACAAGCTCAGTTGTTTATGACTGCATTCAGTTTTTTTTTTATTATATGCATGATTTTGCATTTTGCACCGATTTTGCTGCCGCGACATTGTGGTCAGTAAGAGAAATCCAAAGCCACGAAACAACGCTTCGTGTCACCCACGCCTTTCTCTTCTGTCATATCAAAACTATAGCCATGATTTATTTACATTATTTTGATATGCACTTCTATTTACTCTGTCTTTCCTTGCTCAATAAACTATGTATAAATGAAATCAGATATCACTAGCTGTATGCAATCTTACTCCAGGTAAACACGTTATTCCTTCAAGCCTGCCGCAACACACTAAGCACGTACTCACCAGTTTGACGATTTTCATGCCGGCTATACAGGATAATGGAGATATTCCACACAAATGGGGCATGGATGGATCCCACACAGACTTCTTGCGTGCTGGCGCCTTCACCGGCAGGAACAGCACACCGGTAAAAAAAAGTGCAAGACTCATTTATTTCTGTTTTGCGCGTGCCCTTACAGAAATAATTAAAGAAAAAATTTCGCCCACCAGCGGTCATTTCCAGGTGACTGCTGTGTAACTGATTTTCTAAACTGCTATGAAAATTTCAGCTTGAGTAGCGAAATCACCTTTATGTGCTTCACTAGTAATGCTTAATCCCGCTTATAGCATTTTTTAAGCTTTCGCGAAATTTTTCCCACACTTAAGGGAACTACTGTGTGGTGCACATACTCATTTGCCTGCTTTGAAGTCATTTTCAGCCTGCATGCAAGAAGAATGAGAATGATGCTCCACAAGCTGTCACCGCTACAGCTTTCGTTTTCCTTACCTCAATGATGCTGGAGGAGTCGCGTTGTACCTTTCCCGACAGATTTTTACGCTGTCTTGCTGACACCGCTGTGATCAGACAGTGCGCCAGTGCACACAGATGTCTCGTCGAGAAGCGCGACACATTCCTGGAGTTTGTTGCACTGCCGCGAGAACACCTATCGTGTCATCCACTCATCACGCGCGCAAGCGACGTTCACTGCTGGCAACCGCACATCAGAGCTCGACAATTCGGCACCGCCTCTCACCGCAATGCATCCTTGCATAGCCACCACACCATACGCCTCGTCAGATGATTGATTGCACAGAAGTGTTGTCTAGTCAGAGACAACTCGAAAGCGTCGTGTTGCTATCGAAAGTCGCTCACCTCTCGCAGTTCTAGTTTTTAACAAACGACGAATAAATGCAACGATCAGTAAAATTCATCAACACGCACCGCCGGTGCCACAATTACCATGCTACATTAACCGCACGGACCGATGATTTCTCACTGCGAGCGAACGGTTTGCAGCGGGAGTGCAGTAAGCGCTCCTATGCGGCTGTACATTTAAGCTCTGGCTAATAACGCTCTGATCCCTTGCTTATTTCCCATGTACCCTTATGACGCCGTTTCATTGCATTGTGCAACAAAACAAGACATTTATAAGCTTATTTTTGGCTTCAAATAAAAACCTGTTCAACTGCGGCGACCTAACGTCTTATAAATAAGCGTTGCATTCACTGATTTGCATAATTCGGGTACCTTGGGCCGGGCGACATTATGGCGGCGAATAGCAGCCATTTTTAGAAATAGCGGCACATTGTAAAAATGATCAAAACGTCAATTTGACATCACACCATAACGCGTGCATATCACGTGTTATACGTTACATTGTTCCAGCCAATCAGATTCTAGCAAGCGGTCGTTCTCAGTATGGATCTATTTTCTCTAAATTAGCATTTCAAGCGCTTGTGTTCTCATACGTACCACCTGTACTTTCTTTTGACCTTCACAATCACATATATTTACCAGCCGGGCACCAAGAATAGCGCTGCACAAAATGTTTTTCAACGCCACGTCAATTTGGCGTCAGCGCGAAAAGTGCGTCTCCAACAGACGATGACTGACACCCACCTTGCCCTGCCTTGTGGCTGACTGACACTTCTGACAGCCAATCAGAGAGGCAACAATGCGCCGACACGCGAATGTGAATATCGAGAATATGGCCCTTAGACACCCGCTACCAGCTCTGGACGCTTGGGGTATAATCTGCATAGGAGAGCGTTTTCATGGGGCACGACACCGCTTCAGCAATGAAGCAGTCACCGTTCGTGTTTTTCCAGGTTTTCCCGCACCGAATGCGGATTGAATTCAACTTTGATCACTGGCAGATGCGACCAGACCCGACAGTTGGGCGAAACTGCCACTCCTGGACGAGAGCCCACAGATGGTCTCGAAACTAGGGCCTTGTATGTACATCCTGCCCCATCTGCTATCAGCCCTGGACGCTCCAGACATAATCGGCAATCGGAAAACATTTTCTTGGGAACGGCTTTGCTTTCACAACCAAGCATTCTGCGTCTTCTCTCTCCTTCACTTCCCTTGGAATGCAGCGACTGCGGATTCATTGCAACTTTGAACGCAGACAGATGCGGCCAGACCCGAATTTTACACGATGCCCTCGTTCCTGGGCGAGAGCCCACAAATCGGCTGGCACCTGGAGCTGTGTACATCTGCCCACCCCGCTATCAGCGCTCTCATCCCGAGATATAACCTTCAATTGGACAGCGTTTTCTTGGGCCATGACATGGCTTTCACAATAAAGCACTCATCGTTCGTGTTCTTCAAGGTGAGTTAGGTTGATCACTCGTTATCTCCTATAACCTCAGGTCGCCTTTTGTTCGTGGTGCTATGCCCCAGATACTGGCGGCATGTTCTCACGAACTGCAGAACATGAATGGCATTCTGTATTAGCGGCTTAATTTTAGCACTTTATACTGACGTAGTAGAATTAAACCCGGGTCTTCCTGGTACCGGTCAAGACAGCGTCCTGGCAACTGCACTTGAGACAGTCCAAATAATTGAATCCAGCCAATATTATGTAAGGAATAACCTACGAACCCCAAAGCAGTACAAGCCATCAGTGAACGTCGAGCTGAAGCAGCCATTAGCCAGAATTGGCAGAATCCAGGTAGAAATGGAAGAAATGAAATCAAACATTTCTAGAGGCACTCCCCATACAGAACTGTCTGGAAGGGGTCCTGGAAATATAACTGCTCAATGAAAAACAATTACCGCACGATGTGATGACACAGAAAACCGACTTCGCCTCTCCAACCTAGACTTCTTCGGCACTCCTGACGAATCCGAGACATGGCACAGCTCAGAAGCGAAGGTGTTGGAGCTTTGCACAGAAGACCTTGGCTGCACGGTTGAATCAATACAATTTGAATAAGGTCCTCCGATTGGTCGATAGCAGTCAGAGAAATGTACACCGATTATCGTTAGGTTCAGGTACTTCAAGGACATGAAGCGGATCATAGAAAAAGACCACATGTTTAAGGACACGCAGTTTGTCGTTCCCACAGATTTTTGTTTGTGAACATGCCTAGCCATTAAAAGCTGCTAGATTCTGCAAGGTCGGAGGGCGGATCATTTAATCTTCGAATTTATAAACAGCTCATGAACGGTACTAAATATATGGACGACGCTGCTTCTGACAATTTCAAACAATGTACCCGAGAGCGAAAAACGAAGAGTAGTGGTACAGGAGGCGGAAAATCACCCCGAGCCTCCTTACGGTGGCACTGCTTATCCTTAGCTTTCGATATCATTCACTAATATGCGTATCATTCTTCCAAAGCTCGCCGTACTCTTCTCTTATCTACCGGGTAGTCGCTCTGAGATCTTAAAATTTCACATCAACGTTGCTGCACCCAGATATAACAGATGACGAATCTTACCTGATTCTCACGACTTTGCTGCTTACCGGAATGAAAAACCTAACAAAAGGGGTGGTAGCATAATGATCGCCATAAAAAGATGCATTCGTTCTTTTTGTGTAAACACTTAACGCCTATAGAAACCTTATAGGTTTCCATCGTGTCTTCATCTTTTAAGTGCCTTCTTGTAATATGTTACCGACTACCAGTTCAGAAAATTTCGTAACACATTAGCGTGCCAACCTCTACGATATCAGAACTTCCCAATAGCCCACGTTTATTGATTTGATGATTTTAAGGAACATCAACTGGAGAACCTTAACTGCATCAGCATAAGACTGGGTAAATTTTTTAACTAAACTGAGACTTTTCTTTAACTCAACTACAACATCAACCTACTCGTGGCGTTAACATTTTTGACCTTATTTTCACATCAGGTCCTGATAACCTAACCTCTCTTACGTATGGCTTCAGTGATCACAAGTTACTCCATTTCACTCTGAAAAAGCCGTCACGCCAACGCAGTCCATCCTGCAAATACATCTTCGAATATAACAGGACAAACTACGATGCCATTAACTTTGGTTGCAGACCTTCCTCCATTGCATTATTCCATCACTTCCTGATCAGTGTGATTGTTTTATTTCTTATTTTTTTAATACAGAATGCTAGGTTCTTGTACGGGGCTGTAAGAGAATCGGGCGAGTAGAACACTTACAGAAACTGAAATGCGAATTCAGAATATACAAATAAGGAACTTACAAAGACTTAGGAGGGACTGTGGAACATAAGACATCAATATTAGTACCAGCAACTCATAAAATTCACAACCTGAAACATGATTAAACAAGGATAACAGTAGCCGCGACCAAAAAATTCACCATAGTAATACAAAAATACATTAAATAAAAAGCAATGGAATCAACAACCAGAAGCGAAACCTTTATTATATATGTTTCGGTCGAGATTGGACAAGTGCGAAGCAAGGATTTTGAGAAATGAGCTATTAACAATATGGTCAGGCTATGAATTCCAGTCTCGAATTGCTTGTAGAAAAATGAGAACTTAAATGTATTACTTTGTGTTTGATATTCTGCGCAATGTTTTGAGTGTTGTTCCCTATTATTTCGAGTTGCCGAAAGTGATAAATAATGGCTAGAGTCAATGTTTAGAGCTCCAGACACAAGAAGATAAATTTCAGGCGGGTATTCTTTGCTCGAATACTAATGGTGGGAAGGCCAGCCTAGAAGTTGAGAAGGGGAATCGAGGCGGTGATATTTGTTAAAAACAAGCCTGATAGCCTTCCCCTGCCCGCCTTCCAGTTTAGAGGTCAAATGTTTTGTGTGAGGAATCCGGAATAGTATGCTATATTCAATGACTGATCGTAAAAGGGATATGTCTGCAAGCAATTTAATTTCAGTTAAGGTGAATCTGATGGAACGTCCTATCGAGCAAAGAGCGGAAAATGACTTGTTTGTTACATGTGATAGGTGTTTGTCCCACAATAAATATGAAGACAACTACTGCGAGTTATGTGTATCATTGTATCGAAAACTGGCGTCAGTTGAATGAAAAACCCGCAATTATGAGCACCTATATACCCCATGTACATTTCCGTGATAACTAATTTAAACCGTGCTACCACAGGAATATCCCTACGCTGATGAACAAAAAAAGTGAATTTTCAAAACAGCTAAACCTGCTGGGAACATCGCCATCGTTGAAAAAACAAAAACTCTGATAAAAATAATGCGCGGCCCTACGGAAGACAAGACATAAGTTCATGGCTCACGATCTGCAATCCCGACTTAAGCACAATCCAAAAATATTTGGAAAAGAATTTCAGCTTCTGAAAATTCTGCCGATTTTACACTGATAGATGTGGCTGGTGATCTTATCGGAGGAGAACGCACTCGGACTTCCGATAGCTTTTTTCAGCAACATGCTCACGAAGGAGGACTATTCCAATATTTCGTTGGAACCCTATTATAACTATGACTACATGAGCCCGATAGACGTTACTGTTGATCGCAGTTGGTGATTGGTTAATAATCTCAAATACTTCATGTGGTGTCGATGACATTAATTCAAAAATTTTGAAACACACCGTGCATCACTCTAGAGTCATACAAACATCTTTCGACAATCACTTTCCTCAGGAGAGATGTTATACGAGTGGAAATTTGGAGAGGGGGGGGGGGAGAGGTTGCCTCAATTTTCAAATCCGGTGACCGAACTAATGTTGCTCACTATCGCCCAGTACTGCTGACATAAATATCTTGCAAACTTCTCGAACACATCATTGCATCTAGCATGTCAATACATTTGGAAGGCAACGGTTTCTTCCTTTCTTAAGAAGTCGCTTTAAGAAAGGGGCTATCTTGTGAGTTTACTAACGAGCTGCTTCATGGTATGGACGATACTCTTCAAATTTGCTGCATATTCCTCGGCTGTGCAAAAGCCTTTGGCCGCGCGCTACATTGTTGTCCAATGGCTAAACTATAATCCTTGCGCCTCGATTATTTAACAATTTCTTGGGTAAGAAACCATCATTTCGTAAACAATTTACTTTTATTTATAACTATTCACCCTCTTTAAATCACGTAACATTAGGTGTACCACAAATCAATGTGATATTTTCATTATTGTTTCTCATCTACATAAAATACCTACCGTTAAGCAATACTTTGACTATTAGATTGGTCGCTGACGCTGGCCTTATTTATCGCAAAGTCCGCTCTGTTAACGACCCATCGCTCTTCAGGAAGATGTGCATCGCACTACTAACTTCAATCATGGTAAATTTTTCTTAACGCTGACAATTACCAGTTAATGACATTTATTTGTAAACAATCTGTTTGTCTTTTCACTTATTCGATTAACCACACACCAGTCACCCTTCCTTGCGTATTCATACAAGTACCTGTTATAAATTTTTTACTTAATCTCTCATGGAAAACACCCATTATAAAAGTTACGCCCAAAGCTATCCGTATATTAGATCATTTAAAACGTAAGCTCAGTGGTGCGCCTTCTCCCACACCTCCATTCGCATATCAGACATTCTTCGCTCTCAAGTTTAATACCCACCTTTAATTTCCTCGTGCCGCTCGCATGCCGCTCGCTTTATTGCTTGCAACTACAGCCGGCATACCAGCATAACTAACATTAAGACATCACGGTCCCTTCCTTCCTAAGAATTTCGCAGAACAATATCACTTATTTTATTCTTCGATAAAATTGTTCAGAGCCTTCTTTCACACTAACTCTTATACAACTGACCCGCACCTGTCATTGACTGGAAAATCTCCTCTGTTTCAAGCGTATTTCGGGAAGAACCACCGCATTCAACTCATCAGCCTTGCCCTGTGCAACAATTTATTTGAATAGTTTCCTGATGTCATTGATCGCATCTCCGATCATGCTATCTTGAAATAAAAAAAACAGCAATTTGTTCCGAAGTGTTTTCCAGTTTGGTTCTATTCTCTAGTTGATTGTTTACCATTCTATAACCTTGTTCTACTCGCTTCTGGTTGCACCTCAGTTTCTGAGGTAACCACCCTTCACATAATGCTCTAGTCAAGGATGTAAGGCATATGAACAAATAAACTGAACACATTTGTAGAACGCATACTTTATTTCTATGCCTTCAAATTTAGCTGTTTAAGCTAGCAAGTGAAACGACATGAACATTCCGCTAACTTTCTATTAGCAGGTCCTTTCCAGCTGGTCATGTTACCACCTTCATCCGCTCAGGTTCTTCAGTTTGGACTGTGACTTTGTAAGGCTACATAAGCAAATTGAAGAACTAGCATCACACCGTCGAGAAAGTAGGCGCAGTGGTGCAAGTTGTTTTTTTCAGCATTAGGCAGCGAAAAAATGCACAGCTCTTGAGATTAGAACGTATGAGCCACAATATCGCTTTCAAGACTGACTTTTTAACTGAAATTTTGAAACCTTTTGCGTGAATTAGACACTCTGCAATACCAATCTCGATCGCGTCCGGTCGCATTACGTTGCATAGGTCGTCGATAAAAACCTTAGTGTCGCATCCGGCAATAACTTAGACGCCTGTTTGACAGGAGCATTGCAGTGAAAATTTAGGACATGCCCTGTTGCTCTCACACTTTGAAGATGCACGGCACAGTCCGTAATTCCTAAACATCTTACATACCCATTAAAAGCGGTCATCGTATTGGACATTTATTTTCTGGCAGCGAAAACTGTTTCCTAGTTTCTCGCTTGTTAGAGAAATTGTGGACGAAATGATCCTAAATGATCCTAAAAAACTAACTATAAGCCGAAAGGTGTGATAATAAATTTACAAAAATGCAGGATAGGATTTTGGGGTCAATAAATTAGCCCGATTTTAATATATTCTGACCAGTAGTAATCATATACTGAAGTATTCCGACAAACATTACAATAACATTTCAGAACGCACAGCATAATAATGCGTACCTTCTGCCGCTTATAATTTCGCTGTGCCTATGGTTACATTACATTGGTGCCCTGTAGGCTTGCAGCATTGTTTCTTGTTTGAAGTCAAGGTTCTCATGCAGTCCCATCCTCTCGGGATGGCGCATGACAAAAGTAGAATACGCCGACCAAAACAATGGAGATAGAAAGCGGTTTCAGGTTTTTTGGGCAAAAAATTTCTATGAAATATAGGAATCAAAAGGTAGCAAAATATAGCTCCACTAACTCTTGCTTGAGGTATAAGAGGAAATAAGTCGACATAGTGTCGGAGTGTTTATTTCAACTGCCATTAATAGCCCCTGAAATACGGCTACCTGATTATACGCATAACCGTTGTCAGCGCAAGCAGCATCTTACCTATTGATTCACTAAGAATGTTGGGTGTTCTGAATCTTCTGTTTTAAGAGATTCTTTCAGGCATACCATGACCAATTATCATGGACCAGTATGTTAGCGCCCCATCGTCATGAAATTGGTGAGTGTCCTTTTTCCTTGTTTACACCTGCCGGTGTGTATTGAAACATATGCCTTCAATACATGCACCAAGACCAATGATGTCTGGTGTTGAGAACTTACTGAGCAGCGATCGTAACAAAATCTCCCACTGGAGTGTTCTGTGATTTTGAGAGAGAGTTCGGTTTGCTTCGAGGCCTATCGAGTCCTTACTAAACAGGCAATGAAATGTTTATCTTAAAGTAATAGCCTCTGGGGGGGCCAAGCTTTTGCTTGCAAAAAGACATTCTGTCTTTGCATTAGAAATGCTTAGCTTCGGCAGTATGGAAATTTTTATAACAGTAGCGCTGCTTTCATGAAGTTACCAAGGAATGACAAGCACTACTGGCAACATTTTATTTTTACACGACTTTCCATATTTAGGCCATAGAATTCGTCAATTCTTCTAAGTTTACACTACAAAAATCCACTTCTCTGGCAAAATTAAAGGTAAAAAGGCCATTTTGATAGAAACGAGGTGAAAGAAACAAAGCTTACGACAAAACTTACGAGGACACTAAATTATCACTATGCGATGACAAAGCAATAGCAGTAGGTCGTCTACTTCCTGGAAAAGCTATGATGCCCGGCTTAGCACTTTAAACAACTAAAGCTGACCCTTATTGGCTGATAAGCCATCGGCCTTCGCCGGTAGCCACTCGATGAGTTGTTTTCATAATAACCACCCTGAAGTAGGGTATTCTTCCGAACGCATAAAAACCGTCATCCGTCCAAGATAGCCACCCTCTGGGTTCTTCTCGTGTCAGCCGCCTTCCGGATTCTCCCTAGTGTCTCCTAGATGTGGCGAAAGCAATGTCCCTCTCTTTCTCTCCTTACCTACAAGCCATGGCGGGTGGACCCTTCCGTCCTCCTCCTCCTCTTCACTACAAGCGAAGAGAGGGATTCGCTTCCTCCACTTTGCCAGCTGCTAACCGTGACAGGTTCTTTGCAGTGACACGTGGTGTTTACCACACTACAGCGCCGGACACCGCCTTTTCTTCACGGTGGGGCTTCCAATGCTAACGCATAAATGACTGGTTCGCCTCTCATGCTTGCCTTTCATAAAATGGCCTTATAAAGTATCCCTCAACAGAACAGCATTTTACTCGCTCCAGAAAGAAACAGGCTCTTTCCATATACGAGGAAACGTCCCTCCTTCGTATCAGCGCAATGCTTAGTTTACGACGCTCTTACAAGTTAAAGGTCAAGTGTACAATGTAATGGTTATTTTTCTTCCACTTTGCAATTTATTATCTTTAACAGAAAAAATATTACGCCATTATTTACCATTTACCGTCACCAAAAACAAACTAAAAATTATCCGATGATTTCCTTGGTTTCAACAAGTCGTTTCTTTCATACGTATGTCACGACGAGCCCCTCATTTCCGTGCCCTTTCCAGCTCAATAGCTGAAAGACGGCGTCGGTTCTGGTAATCTTGGTTTCATAGGCACCAAAGGAGGGTAAGATGATTCTCGCACAGCTGCCTGTCTCAGCGTTCCATTACGTGCCACATGTCTGTTGCAGCATTACAGGGCGTTGCACGTCCACCGGTTTGGTCGGCGTGGGCGCTGTTGAACGCTGTGAAGAATAGGCTTTACAGAGCATAAAAAACTCGAAACGAGAAGGTTTGAGAAAGGACGGCGCAGCTAAATTGGTAAGATAGTACAGGACGTGCGGATGTCGTGGGTTTGGATTACAGAGGCGGCACGTGTTTGTATTTTATTGTTTGTAACGAATGCGCTTTAAGGTGAAAAAGACTCACTCTGCTGATCGGCAATTAATCACCAATACAAAATAAAAACAAAAACATTATATGGTTTCCTTGGCTTCGACGTCTGTTTACTTCCTTCATGTGACTGTTCAAAACCGTGACTTTTTCGCCTTGTTGGGGCATGTTCATACCGAGATAATATAGCGGCGAGTAGGACAGGCCGCAAGAAACGAAGAACACGAGCGCTCGTGTTCTTCGTTTCTTCTTGCGTTCTGTCCTACTCGCCGCTATATTCTCGCGCTATGTGACTCTTGTATGGAGCCCTTCATTTCCCTGTCCGTGTCAGCTCAGTAGAGCCGCAGGAACACTTCCGCGTGGTTAATGTACCCAATTTCACGCACACCTCTGATGAACTCACTTCTTGTTTATCGCCTTAATTTCCGGATAAAGCCGCCGCGAAAGCTCGGTGGTTATAGCGCTCGGCTTCTGACACGAAAGACGCGAGTTCGATCCCGACCACGGCGGTCGAATTTCGAAGGAGGTAGAATTCTACAGGTCCGTGTACTGTGCGATGTGGTGGACGTTAAAAACCGCAGGTGGTCTCAATTTCCAGAGTCCTGCACTAGGGTTTCCTTTATAGGTTGAATCGCTTTGGAACGTTCAACCCCCATAAACCATAAAATTATTTCAGAGAAAAGAAAAAATTTTAGAAGCGTACTTTGTTACTAAAACATACGAGCTTGCCCTGCTCGAAGTGATAACGCGATAATTCCTATACCGGTCTTATTTCTACCGCACATTTTGTATATATACGAGCACTCACCAAATCTTATAATAGAAGGCTGAATGAACAATAATTTGGCTTTACTTTGCAGTACGAAACCGGTGTAGCAGCGCGTATGCATGCATGCCTGCACGTGTCTACCCAAGGGTGCCCACTGGAAAAGAAAGAGGAGTATATTAGGCGAGCGAGAAATTGCGTAAAAGGAATCGTATATCTACTCTCTGTACAACGGTATCAAACCAGCATCATCGATGCTTCTTTACAGAATACATTTGTCATGGACTGCCATTTTTGCCTCTGCTCTGTCGAGATAAATCCTTAAGTATACAGAAGGCGTCAAAAAGCTTGCATCATAATTTGCCTCATTTCCACGCAATACTCCAGGCCCGTGCCTCCTCACAAAAAAAGAGTAAAATCGCGCATATAAAACAGACCACGTGAACAGGAGGTGCGTTTACAGCTGCAAAAGCATTTGAAGAATGCAGTAAGAACTTAAGTCCTAGAGAAACGTCAACTACACAGGGTATAAAACTATACATTTCAACAACGTCGCTGCAGTATTCCCGCCGCAGCCGTAGTAATGCGCTCCAAGTAAGTTGCTATTCTTTTTACTTCCACTAAATTCGTTGGTTTTCATAAGTTTCTGCTCCAATCAGTGCAACTGTGCACAATCTATTCCAAAAGGCACGAGATAGTTTAGGAATTACAACAGGGTATACAAGTGGCCAGGACACGCAGCCGCTGGCTCAAATGAATTGCTGCGTCACCAATGTTACCTAGTGGTCTGAGAATGGCGTGCCAATTTCGCGCACTGTGGTGTCTGGTAGCGACTGCTTTGCTTCTCTTGGGCTCGGTGCGAGAACCATTTCACACGATGAACGGACAAGCTGGCGCGCTTCAGTGCGTATGGCGCTAAATTGATAACGAGTCGGCAGCCTGCATTTCTCTTTGGTGGTGCATTTTTCGCGGTGGTTCGCTGGTCCTAGGCACTTGTCCCCGATAGTACCTCTGCCCTGTAGCTCTGCCATAATAACCATTGTCTTTGTCACGCTTCAAGGATAAGAATTTCTTAGTTTTTACAACTCTTTGGCGAATCCTGTTGGAGGAAAGTGCTCAAGATGCACTCGATGTCGAAATTTTTCTTGACCGCTTCCATCTGCTTCAACACATCCTGCCTTCATTTTGTGTAAACGAGGCTAGAAAACGGCCTCATTGACCAGTCGAACTTTAACAATTTTTGGTGATTTATTCTCAGCAAAAAAAGCTAGGCTTCCAATAAAACTTGTCAGAAAAAGATGTAAACCGCAGGAGGAATGCCTTCGGCCCTACCTATTGTGACGCTCATAACAGGAGACTTCTGCACGCCTTGCTGCATCTTAAATGTTTTAGCAGTTTCAACTCTCTCTTCAACCGGTTTCTTGAGGGCATGGAGGGCATCAACTTAACTGAGGGTAATATTTTGTTGGAAGAAGCAACTGGGTGTGAGCCTCGCTAAATGACTTCACAAAAAATTGTCATGTCAGAAAAAAAAATATTTAGTGGCAATTCCTTGCAAATCAGAACAATATTTCTTGCTTATACATAATCAGTCGTAAGGTGCCGGCGCTCGCAGAGGTACTGGACGCGAAGGATAGGTCAACAGCCGAGGTCTGGACAAGACGTCGACGTATATCAGCGGAGCGGTGACATGTGGGGGTGGAATGTCGACGTCGGTGAATGAGCGGGCGCAAGACCTGAGCAACCTGATCTTCGATGGAATTTTGGACATCCAGAGCCAAATATGGTGGTAACTTTGGAGGGCTCTGCAGACGAGAGAGCTGGCGCGCGACTTCGTCACGAACAAAGTCCTTCATCTGTGGCAGCATAGAGGTGTCAGTAGCAGGTGTGAGGCCAGCAAGTGACTCGGCCTGCCAGAAGTGCCCACGAGTCAGTGTCAGAGGGCGACGATTTCAGCAATGATGCGAAAGTCGCCCGCTATATGCATCTGAAAGGCGTCGCCGTCGATACTCTTCAAGAAGTGTTTAATCTTGTGAGCTTCCAACTTCGGGAGGTTTACGCGTCTGCATAATCAAGGACATCTTCGATATAGCCTGTGAACCTTTCGCCGACCTGCTGGGACCGTGCTCGCAAGTGTTGTTTGACACGGAGTTTTCCTACAGCTGGACGACCAAGCATTTCGGATAAGTTCGTCTTGAAGGCAGACTAAGTTCGAACCTCCACCTCGTGGTTCCGATACCATATGTGTTAGCAAAGGTGGTGTGATAAAACATCACGTTGTTCAGTTTTTCGCATGCTTCTATTTATTGTAGAGGCTCACCCGTTCGTAAGAAGTGAGCCAATCTTCGACATCATGCTCATGAGTCTCACTGAGAATAGTCGGGTCCTGTTGGCGTAGCAAGCCGCCACAGTTAACAGCTGGGCACACTTGCATGGCATTACGTTTAACGTCGTCTGGCATCGCAGGAGTCGGGAGAGTACTACTGCAGAGTTCCGGGCCTGTTACCCGCGGCACCTCCACCAGATGTAATACGGGGCTTTATTTAAAGGAACTGTGTGACGGGAGCAGCGGCGGAAACGGTCTAAGGTCATCCAGGTCAAGCACTGACATACAAGGCAATAGCGTTGCTGCTGAAGTGCATGTTATCTTCTTTGTCACGAATGTTTGTCTTCTTGTTTTAGTAGCGTGGCTTTTTGGGCTTGTTGGTACATAGTTCCAATGCACTGTAGCGCAGCAAAAGACGAGGACACAAGAGACGAGAGACGAACACCACGAGCGCTAACTTAATTTGTTCATTTTTGCACTGGAAGAAAGCAGAAAAATTTAGTCACGACATGCAATGGGTAACAACATGTCTGAAGTTGCTTCCAGGCATCTCGCGTTCGTATATTTCTATTTTAGCTGACGCCAGCTGGGACACCTGATATATAAAAGTGCTCTTTTATGAATGTTCGCTCCTAAGCGAGATATAATAGATCGTCAGCACCTTCGCATAAGTTTTCCTGCGTCGGAGAGCATGAAAACAGGATGCATTCAAGTTATCAAGATCATCACACCGCAGTTGATGTCACACACCCAAGCTATATATCTAAATTATGATTTCCTGGACAGCATGAGCCAGCGTGAATATGTGGCTCTCTTTATCATGACACATCGCGCCGCACACGCGAGTAACGGGCAGTCTAAACCCGAACAAATTTGTACAGGACTCCATCTGAAATAGCGGGCCTTACTACAGCATGCGTACATGATGATATTGTTACGAGCAATTCGATGGAGAGCTTTCGGAGACGAGACGTAAACTGTGGCGGACCCTAAGTGGTCTGAACGCGCGAGCGGGAGAGAAACATCTTTCTCCACGGATGCAGGCGCTTTTTCTTCTTCTTCCACAGTGGCACGTATCACTGCCCCCTCTTCTGCAGCATCGCCACGATGCGGCTAGGAGAGAAATATCAGCAAAATACAGCTGCAGTGATCCCCAGGTGGTCGAAATTATTCCGAAAACCCCACTACGGCAACTTTTTCTTCCTCTCTTCTTTCCCTCCCTCCTTTATTCCTTCCCTTACTGCGCGGTTCGGGTGTCCAACGATATATGAGACAGATACTGCGATATTTCCTTTCACCTTAACCAATCATTATTATTAATATAAAAATATTGTTACGAGCAATATTGTTACGAGCAACTGCTCGTAACAATATCCTTCTTTTTTATCAGGGTGGAGGGGCGGTGATATTAAGAATCATTGAAAATACCTTTCATTGTGATCCTTTTACTTTGTAATTGCTTGAGTAGATAAAGCGCACAAAAGTGAGCACAGTTTTTAAACTTTTAAAGTCCGGAAAAGCGCAAAACTGCACAGCTTCAACAGTTAGACCTCAAGCGAAAGTTACACACATATTCCTCTGGCTTGTTTTTAGCGAAACAGCATGAGCAAGTGACAGTTGCTTCGTCATGCTCCCCTGACCTTTAGCTATCATCATTTCCTCGTTTTCCTAAAGCCTTCATTGTTGAAATCATGGATTTAAAATTCTCTCCAAAACATGCGTCGACTGCATGCGATTCCACTTTCACCCTAGCGTTTTTCAAATGCCAGAGCGAATTGCTTGCTTTCCGCTTATTATCTGTTTTACAGCCTCGTGAAGATAGAGTGCTTGGCTTGCAAAAGGTTGCCCCCCTCGAGAACTAAGCGGAAAGTTTATCGTGTACTTCTAACACAAGCGCCATTCGGCTTATGCTGACGACTGCAACAGTTCCCTGCAGTGCTCCTATATTGTATAAATTGTAGCGCCCCCTCTAGGGTATAAAAATTCCCCGTTCTAAAACACTTCCGAACTGTTTTCCGACATGTACCATGTCTTTGTGAAAAGCAACTCGCTGAATAATTTGCTTCTCAGTTGTATATTGGAGCACTTACACCACCACAGAGCCTCTTAAGCAATTGCTTTATCTCATAAAGAACCAACCCTTCATGTCAACTTTGAAGAAGTTCGCAAGTTACAAAATTATGGGAGTGGTAAGTGCTCCACTATACGATTGGGAATCAAACCTCGCCTCCTGGTTGCATTTGGCAAAGGCGATGCATCCAGCAACCTCCAAGACACACCTGCGCAAGCGCGTACAAAATCCGCGGTTTAACGGTGTTCTGAGCACCGTTTGAAGTAAGGCCGCCGGGGGCCTCAGCAAGTCTGGCCTCGATGACATCAAACTGTCGCAGCCGCCATCGGGTTTTTATGGCATATGAAGATGTTTGCCTTATGAACAGTTAGTCCGAGTTTGATGTCTGCCTCTCCCTTGAACTGAATGTGTGATGCTATGCCATTGTCTTTTTCTCCGGAACAGTTGACTCCGTATGCAAGCGTTGCGCCGAGCGCAGCTTTTGATGCATGTATGTAGGCAGCTATGAACATTCGCTTTCGAAATAACGCGAATATCCAAGACGGCATTCGCGAGGCTGCAAAAACATTGACATTTGCAACTGCGATCACAAGTCCGCGCCTCTAAACAAAGACCCGAGTACACCCCCACTATCCGAACGCCACATACACATCAGTGACACATATTTATACATGCTGCAGGCATGCATAATGCTTCTACAATGCATAATGCATAATACTTCCAAATGGCGAAAATTATTTGCCAAAAGGAAAATTTCAAGTACATTAAGGCAGCATAGAAGTGAAGGATATTGTGACCTTCATCGCATGTGCCCTTTTGCACAACCGATGTTCTCGTGCTCAAGATATGGGCAGCAGAATTATTCTGAGGTTTATACACAATATGAGAAAATAAATGTCCATTTTAAAAAAGACATGACATTCGTCTTCTTCATCTTCTTCCCCTGCTGCTCCCTTCTCCTTCTTCCCCACTTCCTTCTCGTCTTCGCTACCGCTTGGCAATATATATATATATAATATATATATATATATATATATATATATATATATATATATATATATATATATATATATATATTGTCACCGGCGAAAATACAGAGAACAAAGCTGTTCACTCGGGCGAGGTTTGCCAACACCGCCGCGCTCGTTCTGGACAAAGAAGACGTTCGGCCACGCGCTCGGGAACACAGTTCGACCTCCAGGTGGCGCCGGCAGAAAGTCAGCAGCGTGGCATTGCCCCTCCCATCTAAGAGGCATCGACTCGATGCCGCACGCGAGGGGAAGAAAAAAAAATAAGGCGAAAGGTAATGGCGGGGTTGGGTCCGGGGCTAACGGGAATAAAACGGCTTCATTCGCGCCACGTGGACGACCTCGGACGTCGGGTGTCGAGAGGACCGGGCAGTTCCTTGAGGGAGCACCTCGTAGGTCACCGCGCTGAGGCGGCGTAACACCTGGTACGGACCAAAGTAACGGCGAAGAAGCTTCTCGGAGCGCCCTCGCAAACGGATTGGGCTCCACACCCAGACTTGGTCACCGGGTGTGTAAATCACCTCCCTGCGGCGGAGGTTGTAACGCTCGGCGTCGCGTTGTTGTTGGCACCGGATTCGCTGTCGAGCAACTTGGCGAGCAACTTCGGCGTCACGGACAAATTGGTCGGCATCCACGACAGAAGAGGGAGTAGGATCCGGAAGAAGCATGGCGTCCAGCATGGTCAAGGCTTCGCGACCGTGCACCAAATGGAAAGGAGTGAAGCGCGTCGTTTCGTGAAGCGCAGTGTTGTACGCGAACGTTATGTAAGGAAGTATCCGGTCCCAGTTCGCGTGGTCATCGTCGACATACATAGAAAGCATATCGGCAATTGTCTTGTTAAGCCGCTCAGTCAGTCCGTTGGTTTGCGGATGGTACGCTGTTGTCTTTCGATGACTGGTGCCACTGAGTCGAAGTACCTCGTTCGTAAGTGCCGACGTAAACGGGGTTCCCCTGTCAGTTAATACGACCGTTGGAGCTCCGTGACGAAGCACAATGTTATGAATGAAAAAACTTGCGACTTCGGCGGCGGTACCACGGGGAAGAGCCTTGGTCTCACAGTAGCGGCTGAGATAGTCAGTGGCAACAGCAATGTACCGGTTACCCATGGAAGACGCCGGAAACGGACCGAGTAAGTCCATGCCGACCTGTTGAAATGGGAGGCGCGGGGGATCGATAGGCTGCAGGAGCCCGGCTGGTTTAGTCGGTGGCGTCTTCCGGCGCTGACATTCTCGGCAGGTTCGGACGTAACGGCGGACAACCGCAGCAAGCTTGGGCCAGTAGTACTTGGTGCGTATGCGCGCCAACGTGCGGGAAAACCCGAGATGGCCCGAAGAAAGGTCGTCGTGGCACGCGCGCAGAACTTCGTCACGAAGCGCAGCTGGCACTGCAAGCAGATAGACAGTGTCCGTTGGGCCGTAGTTCTTTTTGTAGAGTACCCCATCGCGCAAGCAAAACGATGACAGTCCGCGCTTGAAGAGCCGAGGTGGAGATGGGGCGATTCCTTCAAGGTATTCTATGAGGGGCAGCAGGTCAGAATCGGCCCTTTGTTGTTGGGCAAGGGTGGACGTGGTGAGAGCACCAAGAAAAGCGGAATCGTCGTCGGACTCGTCAGTGGGGCACAGGATTGGGGCGCGGGATAGACAGTCAGCATCGCTGTGTTTCTGGCCAGACTTGTGCACGATGGTGACATCAAATTCTTGTAACCGAAGACTCCATCGAGCAAGCCGCCCCGAGGGATCCTTCAGGTTCGCCAACCAACAGAGTGAATGGTGGTCGCTCACGACCCGAAACGGGCGGCCATACAAGTACGGACGAAATTTCGTAACGGCCCACAGCACAGCTAGACATTCCTTTTCCGTTGTGGAATAATTGACTTCTGAACGGGACAAAGTGCGACTGGCGTAAGCAATCACGCGTTCTAGACCATCCTGCCGCTGAACAAGGACCGCGCCGAGGCCAACGTTACTAGCATCAGTGTGCAGTTCAGTGTCGGCCTCTTCGTCGAAGTGGCCAAGCACAGGCGTACACTGCAGACGGGACTTGAGTTCTGTGAAGGCGCTGTCCTGGTCTTGGCCCCAGATGAAGGGTTCAGAATCCTTCGTCAGGCGGGTCAAAGGCTCTGCTAGCCGGGAGAAATTGGGAACAAACCGGCGATAGTACGCGCAGAGGCCCAAGAAACGACGCAGGCTCCGTTTGTCTGTTGGCTTAGGGAAGGCAGCTACGGCGGCCGTCTTTTCGGGATCTGGACTAACACCTCGTGCGCTGACAATGTGACCAAGAAACTTCAGCTCTTGAAATGCAAAGTGACATTTCTCTGGCTTGAGAGAGAGACCAGCGGAACGTATGGCCTCGAAAACAGCACGCAAGCGTTTCAGGTGCTCATCAAACGTGTCAGAGAAGATCACGACATCGTCAAGATATACGAGGCATGTCTGCCACTTCAGACCGGACAGCACGGTGTCCATCATTCGTTGGAACGTGGCAGGGGCCGAGCACAAGCCAAAAGGGAGTACCTTAAACTCGTATAAACCGTCTGGCGTAATAAAGGCGGTCTTCTCTCGGTCGCGTTCGTCGACCTCTATTTGCCAATACCCACTGCGGAGGTCAAGGGATGAAAAGAAGGTGGCATGGCGCAGGCGGTCTAGGGAATCATCAATGCGGGGCAGAGGGTACACATCTTTTTTCGTGACGGTATTCAGGCGCCTGTAATCGACGCAGAACCTGAGGGTGCCATCTTTCTTCGTGACGAGAACAACAGGCGATGCCCAGGGGCTCGTGGAAGGTTGGATGACGTCGTCCTGGAGCATCTGTGTAACTTGGCGGCGGATGGCATCGCGTTCTTTGGAAGACACGCGATAAGGGCGCTGGCAAATTGGTCTTTGGTCGTCAGCAACGACAATTCGATGCTTGGTAAGCGGCGTCTGTCGGACCTTGGAAGTTTCCGCAAAACAGTCGCGGAAGGAATAGATTAGGCTTTGCACGCAGTTTTTCTGACTGGCCGAGAGGTGCGGGTTCACGTCAGTCGGAATGGCTGTAGCCGTCGCGTCGGCGAGGTCTGACGTGGTGGATAAAGAGCACTGCCTCGTACACTCTCCAAGCTCGTCAAAATAAGCGACGACTTCTGACTTCGTCAAATGTTGCGGTTCACGAGTAAAGTTCGTGACTAAGATTTCGGTACGACCATTGGCAAGGTCTACTAGGCCTCGGGCGACACAAACTTGCCGAGCGAGTAGCAGGGACATGTTCGCTTCAGCAATGCCAAGAGCGCCGGTGCTGTCAGTACACTCGACTGTGACGAACTTGCTGGCTCGCGGAGGGATTGTTATGTGGTCGTCACATATGCGCAACATTACTTTACAGGGCTCGGTGGTTGTGTTAACGGCTCGCTGGGCGGAAAAAGATACCATGAGTTCCTGAAGGTTTATGATCGCACCATACTCGTGATAGGAAATCCATGCCCAGTATGAGGTCCTTTGAACAGTCAGCTAACACGGCAAAGGAGCCGGTGAAAGTAAGACCACGGATTTGGATGCGGCAAGTGCAGACGCCGATTGGTGTCACGACATGGCCACCGGCAGTGCGGATCACGGGTCCACACCAAGGCGTCAGAACCTTACGGAGTGTCATGGCTAGCTCCCTGCTCATCACAGAAAAATCAGCGCCGGTATCGACGAGTGCGGTCAGTTCATAACTGTCGACGGTTACTAAAATTTCAGCGGAAACTAATCGTTCGCAGCACGTCGGTGAGGTCGTCGGATCGGGTCGTTGACGCTCGGGCCGTCGCGTCCAATCGTCGGGTGGAGGCTGTTGACTTCGTGCAGCGGCGGCGGCCCTACCCCCGGAGGACGCCGTCTTCAGTTTTCCCGCCGAGGGGACGTGCCTCTGAACTGACCGGAGGTTGAGGGCCGACTGGGCGTAGCAAAGCGCCTCGGTGATGGCGATCGCGACTGTCGCCGCTGTGAGGTCGGGGGCGGCACTTGAGAGTTCAGGTACTCCTCTATGTCCCGCGGTCTTTCACCATAGCGCGGTCGAGGCGCGTCCGGTGGGAATCCTCTCAGACCCATCCGCCGGTACGGGCAATTCCGCAGAACATGGCCGGGCTCCCCGCAGTGGTAGCAGAGCGGACGATCGTTGGACGTTCGCCACACGTACGCTTTGCGGAATGGAGGGCACGGGTCCTGCTGCTGCTCGATGGGACGCACGTAACGATGGGGTGGTGGTTGTTCGGCAACGGGGCGAAACGCTTGCGGCGCCGAGGCAGGTCGGCGCAGGGCATCGCTGTAGGACATTACGTGCGGCTCCGAAAGGGGTGCTGGGGGTGACTGCACCGCTCGCCGGATTTCGTCACGGAGAACATCGCCTGTCGAAGGTACGCTTTCTGACGGAGCACTCAAGTGGAGGTGTCGCAGTTCTTCGCGGACAATGCTCCGCACAAGCGCTCGCAGCGCCTCATCCCCGAGGCCTGGCAAGGACGTGCAGTACTGAGCGGCCGCTACATTTGCCTGACGGCCGTATTGGGCACTCCGTTCCTGCAAGGAACGTTCTATGGTCGTCGCTTCCTTGGCAAAGGCGGCGACAGTTCTCGGAGGGTCGCGCATGAGGCCAGCGAACAGCTGCTCCTTTACCCCACGCATAAGGTGCCTCACCTTTGTAGCTTCGGGCATGGCTGGGTCGGCCCGATTGAAGAGGCGGGTCATGTCCTCAATAAACATGGCCACGCTCTCGTTGGACTGCTGTGACCTGGAGCGAAGGGCAAGTTCGGCATTCTCCTTTCGCTCGCTCGAACTGAACGTGGCGAGCACCTCGCGGCGAAAAGCTGCCCAGTTAGAGAAGGACGCCTCGTGGTTCTCGAACCACGTTTTCGCCGAGTCTTGCAGTGCGAAGTACACGTTCAGCAGCTTTCGCTCGTCGTCCCATTGGTTGAACGCGGCCACACGGTCAAAACCGGCCAACCAATCTTCTACATCCTCGAACCGGTCGCCGTGGAAGGATGGTGGCGACCGAGGTGCAAGAAAGACGAACGGCGGGGCACTGCCGAAGGACTGACCTGTCTGGCTGCCAGTGGCGGAAGTCATGGCCCGAGCAGGAATCGTGAGTGGCTCAAATTCGGGTTGCAGGCCTCGCAGGCGACGGCTCGCTTTGTGGACAGGTGTGGCGTCTGCTCGTCGGGGAGAAGCGTCAGGGCTATCGTCCCGGTCAGCGTACATGGGATGATACCCAGCACGGCTCCACCAAAAATGTCACCGGCGAAAATACAGAGAACAAAGCTGTTCACTCGGGCGAGGTTTGCCAACCCCGCCGCGCTCGTTCTGGACAAAGAAGACGTTCGGCCACGCGCTCGGGAACACAGTTCGACCTCCAGGTGGCGCCGGCAGAAAGTCAGCAGCGTGGCAATATATATATATATATATATATTATATATATATATATATATATATATATATATATATATATATATATATATATATATATATATATATTGTTACCGGGAGGTCTCCAGAATAAATTGTGCAGCACACAGAGGCACTCTAGGACCTGAGGCTTTGAGAAAGCTCACGCACACATTCTTAGCCAATGGAGGACGTGAAAACCGGGAGGATAGTGCACATCACGACGGGTACTGTCGTAGCTGCATTTTTGTGGCCCTTGAGAGGCCGGCAGTTGGTGACGAGCCCCCTGGTGGGCGGCGTCGGCTCGAGCAATGGCATCACGCGCATAAGTTGTTACGGAGTCGGCGGGTGCGGGCAGTAACGTATCGAAGGACAGTGTAGGATCCCGTCCAAAAAGAAGATGTATAGGCGTGTATCCAGCAGTATCATGACGAGAACAGTTATACGCAACTCTCACAAAGGGCAGGCTAGCGTCCCAATTTGCGGTGACCATCAGAAGCATAGGTGGAGAGCATGTCAGTGAGCGTGCGATTGAGACGTTCCGTAAGGCCGCTCGTGTGAGGGTAATAAGCCGTGGTGTATTGGTGTCGAACGGAGCACGAACGAAGTATTTTGTCAAGCACTTGAGAGGCGAAGCAGCTGCCACGGTCGGCGAGCGGTTGTCGAGGGAGCCCTAGTGGAGTAGGACGTCATGCAGAAGGAAGTCAGCCATGTCAGTAACGCAGCTGGTCGAAAGGGCGCACGTTAACGTTACCGCGTGGCATAGCAGGGGATGAAGGCGATACGCTACTGAAATTTTCAATATAAGCGTTCCATAGTTCCAAACTTTTCCATAAGAAATCTGACGGTGTCAGTAGGAAGCATATGGAGTCGGTATGGTCTACATAAAAGCACGTATGGAAATTTGCGGATTTCATAAATCGTTTATAAATTATGTACAATGCTTATGACCTCCCTACAGACTAGCTATGAATTTCCATATATATCTTCATACCTTATGGACTACATATTCCCATAACTCTATAGAAGTGGCTCATATGGAACATTTCTGTAAGGCCCGTTTGTTCTCCAATGTAGACACCGAGAAGGGCCCACGCAAGTCAAGGACAAAACGAGGAAGCGGCTCGGCCGAGATGGCTGTTCTTCTGCATCGGCGGCAACTGTCCGGGAGGCAAACCCGAGGACTTCTTTCGGCGTTGACAGCGCCCGCAAGCGACCACATAGCGTTCGACGGAGCGATAGAGGCGAGGGCAGAAGAAATGCTTACGACCGTGGTCGTGCGTGTGAGTGACACCAAGATGACCAGCCGTCGGAGCATCATGCGACAGTTCGAAGATAGGAGAACGCGGTTGTTGGAGAATAAGCAAGAGCTCAGCACCATCGGGGCTCATTTTCTGGCGTTAGAGAGCGCTCCCTCTGATGACGAACATAACAAGGGAAGGATCAGGGCGGGGGACGTTGAGAAGGTCGATCATAATGCATAGGTTGGGAAGCAGGCGCTGTTGATCGGCAATGTGTGAGATAGAGAAGACACAGAAGTCACAGTCACAGTATGTGGAGGAATGAAGATCGACGGGATAACAGGACACGCAGTCTGGATCATGATGAAGCTCGCCGGACTTGGGCAAAATAGAAAATGTATACCCTTGCAAGCATAACGCCTAGCTCCTAAGGCGGCCAGTAGGGTCCTTGAGGGAATAGAGCCAGCACAAAGCGTGGTGGGCGGTAGCAACAGTGAACTGTCGGCCAAACAAGTAATGGTGGAATTTTGCAATGGCCCAAACGACAGCCAGCCACTCCAGCTCTGTGATGGAATAATTTTTCTCCAGTGAATATAGGAGGCGGCTGGCATAGGCAATATCGCAGTGGTGGCTGCGTTGCCATTGAGCAAGGATTGTATAAGTTCCATGGCCGCTGGAGTTTGTGCAATGTTCTCTAGGGGTGGAAGGGTCGAAGTGCGCCAAGACAGGCTTGTTGTTGAGGACAGCAATGTGGCTTTAAAAAGCTGCAGCCTGCTTAGGAGCCCAAGAGAAGGGAACGTCTTTCTTCAGCAGATTGATGAGAGGGTGGGCGACTTTTGCGATATTGGGGACGAACCGGCGTAAATGCAACCCGATGAAACTATGCATGTCCCTGTATCTACGAGATGCGGGAAAGGCACTGACGGCGCGAACTTGGTCGAGATTGGGCTGAACGGCAGCAGAATTAACCAATGGATTATGATTTTAAGTTCGCGGTGACCAGAACTTCATTTCTTTGAGTTAAGCTGAGCTCTGACGCGCCAGAAGAGCGCAAGGATGGTCGAAAGCCGAGCAGATGGCTGTCAAATGTAGGCGAGAGAACAATTACGTCGTCGAAGTGGCATAGACAAGTTGTCCAATTAAAGAGGTGCAGCAACGAGCTCGTCATGCGTATAAATGCGGTATTAGCCAAAACGCATTACTTTGCAATGGCGAAAAGGCATTACTTAAAATCGGCGGAGACCATTCAGGGAGACCAAAGCGTCTCCTCAAGGTCCCTTTCGTCGACAGAGATTTTCCAGGAAAAGTAGTGGACTCCGTGTAAACAATCCAGGGCATCATCAGTTCGCGCAAGAGTATAGACCTTGATCATATGCCGATAACCGACACAAAACCGCCAACTCTGATCTTTATTCTTAAGGAGCACGATAGACAATGCCCAGGGGCTGTTCGAAGGATCGATAATGTCGCTGGCAAGCACCTTGTTGAACTCCCGCGGGATGACGTGGCGCTCAGAAATAGATACATGGTATGGCCTCCGGTGTATAGGAGTGGCATCGCCGGTGTCAATCCGGTGAATCACAAAGGACGCTTGGCCTAGAGGCCGAGCACCGAAGTAAAAAATGGCACTATAGGACGTTAAAGGTCGTGAAGATATTGAGCGTACTTTGAGCACAGATCTTCGCAATCATCCCGGAAATAGGATTTCGACCGGAGATGGGGTGGCGGAATGGCGTTAGAGGGCGGATCAGGTGTTAGGGCAGAAACAGTGAAGTCGGCCAGAGAGATCAAATCAGTGAGCGAAATGCCTTCTGGAAGAGCTTGGGACGACAGGCTGAAGTTAAGGACAGGAAGGTAGGTAGGTGCTGTTCAGGGTGACGCGTAGGACTTGTTGCGGGATAATGACATTATGGTGTAGAACATCGGTAATAGGACAAGCGACGTTGTAGCCGTCAGGAAAAGGGGAAAAAATTGGTGCTGGTTTAGCTTTGGTTATACCTGGAGTGACGCGATAGCTGCAGCTTGCCGTGTGGAACTTGGTCACGTGACCAACCGCGTTTCGAACCACGTGATCAGCCACGGCACCGCGCCGCCAGCAGATGCTCCGCACCACGTGACCAACCACGTGACAGCGAGGCGGCGCAGCCGCAGGGTGGCGGTGCCGCCACGCTGAAGGCTCGAAATGCTACCGTATTGTAGCTATCGCTACAAAAGGCTATGTAGGGAGGTAGACAGCAGAGTCGTCGGGGGGCAGGAGAGTGGCCTCTGTGGAGCGAAAATGGGTAGGGTTGGAGGAGGCGTCAGCGCATAGGGGCAAGTCTTGTAGAAAATGGCCGCTGGAGCAGTCGATAAAGGCAGAGTGGGCTGTTAAGAAGTCCAGACCGATGATCACGTCCCGAGAGCACGGCTCAAGGACGGTGAACTTAACAGGGATGTGATGACCGCAACTCTTACTCGGGCAGTACACTTTCCAATAACGGCAGCAGTACTGCCATCGGCGATGTCAACTATGGACGAAGCGGCAGGGGTCATCACTTTCTTGAGACAACTGCGAAATGATGAGCTGAGTAAGGATACCTGGGCACCAGGGTAAATGGGGGCTGCGACAGGAACATCTTCCAACAAACAGACGTCAAGGAGATTGCAAGGACGAGCAGTGGTCCGCAGAGGATTTGCAGCCCGGGGCAGCAATGAAGTGTCACCTCCGGGAGCTGCATCGGCTAGTTTCCTGAGAAGCGGTCGGCAGAAGATGGGGAGATGCTGCGGCGAGAAAGAAGGGTACGCGAACAGTGGGTCTGCGGAGAAGTTGAGCGGCTGGACCTAGGAACAGGCGCAGCAGTGTGGCTCATAGCGAGACGAGAAACGGCGGTGTCCGTAGTCGGCACGACGATCAACGTAGGAGAACGGGCGGGAAGGAGAGTACCAACGGCTTCTGCAGTGGCGAGAGATGTCACCGACGCACAAGTACGTGCAACAAATGGGCCGATCGTCAGGAGTGCGCCACTCCGCAGGACTGCGGTACCAGTAACGGGTCATGAAACTGCTGCTGTGTGTAGCCGTAGCGATCACAGAATGGACGGGGTTTGAATTCAAGCCTAAATGAGAGATATAGTGACCAGCTTGTCCGGTAAAGGTCGTGAGGTGGCAATGGGAATCAGGGCCTCTAGCTCGCAGTGCACGATCCCAGACAACTTTTCAGATCCTTTCACGAGGAAGTGTCAGCTGTGTTTGGTAAACGGTTAAAACGATGCGGAATTCTACGGTGTTTGGCATGTTCGGAGTTCCGGCACGCCGGTAGGACGGAATAAACTATGGGACAGTCATTGCATAAAAGAAGGTGGAAGGTATCGTCTGCAATGTCTTTTAGTATGTGCCCCACCCCATCGGCCTCGGGCATTCCTTCATCCGTAGAAGCCTGGAAGCGAGCACCAAGTTCCCTCTTAGCGGCAAGCTGCTCTCTTGTCAGTATTAGGGAACATTTTATTCCCCCAAGAAGCTGCGGCAGTTTGCTAATGAATGATCTAGATTAGGAGTGTGCAGCTGAGGTCTGTTCTGGTTTTTCATAACAATGGTGGTTAGTAAGCTACCGAGTTCAACTCGGTAACATCAACAGTTTTATAATGCCTACCGCAAAGTGTGAACAGCTATACTGCTCGGTAACGGAGCGCAAAAGTGCGATATGAAATTCTGGCTGTTGCAGTAGCCTTGCTATTAAGATGTTGTGGGCAACTGCAACCTGCTATGGCATTTCATTGAACGTTGAGCGCCTCTCGCTGATCTAAATTAAATCCAGATCTATCCACTTTGTCAACCCTCAATGCCCACCATGCGCAACTTTGGCTCATTAGCCTTCATAACATATATGTTCCCTCAGCTGACGTTATAAATTGATAGCATCAGTCGTTTTGTACTGTGAAGGCTTTTCCAACCTTCTTTAATTGCTCACGCGCGTGCACATCGCTGTCCAGCCTTTCAAACCGAAAACCTAAGATTCACTTAAAAGTTGACTGCAATCAACTTCCTCAGGTAGGGTAGATTCTTTTCTTATCTACAAATTTGTTACTACAGTGTTCTAAGAAATCTACGGTAATAAGAGTTGCAGGCATGCTATGAATACTTTTTTAAATATTTTTGGAAACTTGCTTAATGCACATGTACTTTAATACTTACGAGACTAGCAGCGCTACTTTTCTTTTACCTGCGGAAAATGTTTCAAGAACACGCCACAGGTTTCACAACGTCCTGACGTGAGTAACCCCGATCGTGAAGTCCGCTGGTCGGTTGAGTGCGCATGCTGGCCTGCAAGCAGTCTTTCTCTGTAATGACGTGATCGACCGGTCGCGCATTTTTTCCTGGATCTGTTGGGTGCATTGTCATGATAACTGTAGTCTTTTTCAAGAGTGCAAGAAATGGGGTTCTCGCCGTCTATTAAACCTGTACTTTCAAATGATGCAAACATTGAAGTTTGTTTGGATCCGTTTTTACGATGCAGAGTTTGTGGAGCAAAAACAACAATATTTGAAAGAAGATTATTTCATATCCTTGTTTCATTATTTCGTTCATTTTTTGTAGTGTCTTTTGTACCTTTCATAAACGCTGCGTTGTTGAACTAAATGATTAGCAAAATTTTTCACGTTAATAACCAGTCATAAATTTTACTTTCTTTCCAGGTATTTATATCATTCCCAAATGAACCACGTATTTGTCATCTGCACTGTCCTCCCATATGTAAGACTGCCATTGCAATATTATTCGGGGAAAATATGACAATATACGGCTTTTACTTGAAGCGCAGCTTAATTCTTTGATGTGACCGACGAAGGGGTTAATACTGATATATCGCTGCTATCAAAATGTTTTCATGTCTTGAACTATTATGTACATTTTAGTAGGAATACGCGACTAACGTTATTGTGCGCTAAACAGGGTTTTGAAATTTGCTTATATATATTTATGCTCAGTATGTCTTCCCAAAATCAATAATTATAGTTGTTTTTGTACTCGAGTATTTTCAAAGGCTAATAATGAGGGTATGATGTATAAGTACATCCATACATAGACGCAATTTTGCATCGCTTTCTGGTGCATGTAGCAGTTTGTATTTCTGAATTGTTATAATTCATTTTGATACTAATAATACTGCCTTGAAACAAATTAGAAAATTAAATACATTGTAAAGAAGACGACGGGCATTCGCGCGAGCCGCATGGCCATCGCATGGTGTACGTTCCTGGCTGGACTAGCTGACCTCGCACTTTTGTTGGCCATGCTCCCGTTCAGAAGTTTCTCCGAATAAACACCGCCTTATATTTGGAGGAGGTGCTGGGCAATATCCTCTCACCCTGGAACCCCGCTGCCGAACGCTGCCCCCTACCTCGATGCCTTCGGATGCCACCGACCAAGCCGTACAAGTGAGCCCGGCCGCCGTCGTCTGTGCTGGTTCTGTCCGCTAGCGAGACCCCGCTATCTTCAGTCTTCAGTGGCACGGACGACCATGATGTTGAGGATTGGCTCACATCGTATGAGCTGGTGAGCGCATGCAACAAGTGGGACGCGGAAACCAAACTGAACAATGTGATTTTCTATTTGACGGGCGTGGCGAATCTGTGGTATCAGAACCACGAGGCGGACATTACATCATGGTTCGTTTACACAGCCGACTTCTCAGAGGTATTCGGCCATCTGGCTGTCAGAAAGCTCCGTTCCGAACAGCGATTGCGTGCGCGGTCGCAGCAGGTTGGCGAGAACTTCACGAGTTACATCGAGGATATCGTCGATCTGTGCAAGAGGGTGAACGCTCAGATGTCCGAAGCCGAAAAGATCGGGCATATTATCAAGGGCATTGATGACGACTCGTTTCAGATGTTGTTAGCGCGAGACCTGCGCACCGTCGCGGAAGTCGTCACCCTGTATCAGAGCTTCGACGAACTACGCAAGCGGAGGGCTCTGACACGCGAACACACCACGAACGTCGACTCGCTTGCTGGCCTGAACGATGCAAGAGACCAGTCATCGCTCCTGCCGCACATCAAGAGCTTCATCCGAGAAGAAGTTGCTCGCCAGCTTTCGCTTATTTCTCGCCACCAAGAGCCATCACCACACATAACTCCGAATTTGAGGCGCATCATTCAAGAACAGGTCGCTGGGGCTCTCCCGCAAGCCCCTCAGCCCACACCTCCCGCGGCCCCGCTGACACATGCGGACGTTGTTGCGCGACCTCGTCCACCTACCCATGCTCCGCCTCCTGGCCCCGTTCGAGAGCCCGCTGCTTTTGTTCCGCCGCCTGCTCATCTGCAAACCTCCTGGGGCACGCCTGATAATAATCGACCACCTGCTCAACTGGGAAATTCCCGGCGCACGCCTGACAACCGCCCGATCTGCTACTTCTGCGGCTTGCCAGGTCATGTGGCGCGGCTTTGCCGTCGACGTATGAATGTCTCACGACCATCTCTTGCAGCTTCCGGTCACAGGTCACAGCGTCAGTACTCACCTCCTGCTGAGCCGCCCCTAAGCCGTTCTTTGTCTCCTGAGCGCTCCGCCTTGTCTGGACGCCGTTCGCGTTCTCCACGTCGGCGCTCCATCTCTCCGATGCGACGGCGTCCCTCGACCACTCAAGAGGAAAACTAGGTGCCGCAGTTCCTGAGGAGAGAACTGCGCAGTCGTTGAAATTTGAAAGGCCTCGTTTGTCTGCCGCTAATTTAATTGAAGTTTTTGTAGAGGATGTAACTGTGATGGCGCTTGTCGACACCGGTGCTGCGGTTTCTGTCATGTATGCAGCGCTTTGCCGATCTTTTAGGAAAGTGAAGACGCCCCTTTCTGGCCTGTCGTTACGAACTGCAATTGCGTACCTCATCCAGACGTTAGCAGCGTGCACTGCTCCAGTAGTCATAGCAGACATTCTATATTTGGTTGAGTTCATCGTTCTGCCGTCATGTTCGCATTCGATCATCTTGGGCTGGGACTTCCTATCGCTCCACGACGCGGTCATCGACTATGCTCGGGCTCAAGTAGCGCTCTCTGCGTTGCCGAATCCTGTGCCAGAGACTGAAATTTGCGGTGCCCCTGTTTCTGCCAAAGCTTTTGTCGCCGACAGTACCGATATTCCTGCGTGCTCTTCCGTGTTTGTGCCTCTCTCCTGTGCTTCTGTTCGCGATGCCAGTGTCCTCTTCACGCCATCTCCTACTTTTCTGCGTCGCCATTGCCTGCCGCTGCCTTATGCCCTGCTCACTTTATCCGCCGGCCTCACCGCACTGTGGGTCTTCAACCCGTTTTCAAGCCCCTTCTCTTTGCGCCGTGGAGAATGCGTCGGCACCGTTCAGCTCTTTGATTCTGTTTTCAACCATCCCGACGCTGCCGCAGAATCACCGCCGGTCGCCATGGACGCCCTCAGCTCACCTACTCTGGCGCCCGCCCCATTGTTGACCGACCTATTCCTTCGCTCTATCGACGCCACTCTACATCCAACTCAGCGAACCCAGCTTCTTGCGCTACTTGAGGAGTTGCGCTCGTCCTTCGATTGTCACCAACGCGTTTTGGGGCGCACGTCGACGGTCGAGCATCACATTGACACCGGCACCCATGTCCCTCTGCGATAGCGCCCATATCGTTTCCGCCACCGAACGACGAGTTATTGAAGAACAGGTAGACACCATGCTTCAGAGCGGCGTTATTCAGCCTTCCACCAGCCGCTGGGCCTCTCCGGTTTTCCTCTTCAAGAAGGATAGCTCCGTTCGATTTCGCGTCGATTACCGCCGCATTAATAAGATCACACGCAAAGACGCCTGCCCTCTGCCCCGTATTGCTGACGCTCTAGACTGTCTACAAGGCGCGGAGCTCTTTTCTTCCCTTGATTTGCGCTCTGGTTATTGGAAGGTCCCAATGGGAGCTGCAGACTGTGCCAAAACCGCGTTTGTGACCCCTGACGTCCACTACGAGCTTACCGTCATGCCTTTCGGCGTCCGTAACGCTGCTGCTACTTTCGAGTGAATGATGGATACCGTTTTGCGTGGCCTCAAGTGGAAGACGTGTCTGTGCTACCTGGATGATATAGTTATCTTTTCACCCGACTTTCAAACGCATCTATGTCGCCTGAAGCACGTTATGACATGCCTCACAAACGCAGGCCTGGAGCTGAACTTTAAAAAATGCACATTTTCTGCCCGTGAACTGACAGTTTTAGGTCACGTTGTGTCGAAAGACGGTGTACGTCCTGACGCCGCGAAACTTGGTGCCGTGACTGAGTTTCCCAAACCGTCCACCACTAAGGAACGTCGCAGCTTCCTAGGGCTCCCCTCTTATTTTAGGCGTTTCATTCGCAGCTTTGCCTCAATTTCTGCCCCTTTGACTCAGCTGCTCGGCGCCAATGTCGATTTTTCGGCTTGGTCACCCGCCTGCGTCGACGCCTACAACCCCTCGCATCGTCTCCTCACGGCAACGCCCATCTATCGATGCGTCACTTAGACCCGCAAGCACCAAGTGAAGTACACACGGACGCCAGTGGTATTGGTCTCGGTGCAGTGCTCGCCCAGCGCTAATATGGATTCGACGAATATCTCGTCGCCTATGCCAGCCGCACACTTACAAAGGCTGAGTCTCACTACTCTGTGACTGAAAAAGCCTCACTGTGTGGACCTTAGGCAAGTTTCGTCCTTACGTGTACGGCCGTCGTTTCGACGTCGTTACGGATCATCACGCCCTTTCTTGGCTTTCTTCACTAAAGGATCCTTTCGTCCGCTTGGCGCGATGAGCTCTGCGTCTTCAAGAATATAACATCCGAGTCGTCTACCGGTCGGACCGCAAGAATCGCGACGCCGACGCCTTGTCTCGCTCCCTGCTCCACCCCGAACTTGAAAGCCTGTGCGAAATCGGGGCCCCTACGTCGTCTCCCACTGTCAGTGACATGCCTTCTGAACAGCGCAAGGATCCCTGGATTCGTGCTCTTCTCGACTTTCTCTCCGACCCATCGGCGGTTTCAGCATGCCGCGCGCTGCGCCGTCAAGCTTCACATTTTGAGATCAGAGATAACCTGCTCTATCGCGGTTATTATCATTCTGATGGATGAAAATGGCTCCTCGTCATTCCTCGCCACCTCCGGTTCTATATCTGCTCATGTTTACATGCTGGCTTACAATGCGGTCACGCGGGCCTTTTCAAGACTTACACGCGCCTCCACCTCCGCTACTGCTGGCGTGGCATGTACAATTTCGTTTTGAAATACGTACTTTCGCGCCTCGACTGCCAATGCTGCAAGACACCCACTAACCATACTGCTGGCGAGTTACAGGCCCTACTTTGTCCGCCTAGCCCCTTCGACTACGTTGGCATTGATTTATATGGGCCCCTCCCATATACTGCTTCTGGCAAACGATGGATCATTGTTGCCGTCGATCACCTCACGAGGTATGCTGAAACCGCCGCGCTCTTCGCTGCCACAACACAGGATGTGGCATCCTTCCTTCGCCATCGGTTCATCCTTCGACACGGTGTCCCTCGAGAACTCCTCAGCGACAGAGGCCGTGTCTTCCTATCTGATATCATCGCAGCTCTGCTCCGTGAGTGCAACGTTATCCATCGGACTTGCACCGCTTACAGCCTCAGACCGACGGCCTCACTGAACGCTTTAACCGCAATCTGGGGGACGTGCTGGCTATGTACGTCGGCTTGAACCGCACGAACTGAGACCTTATTTTCCCGTATATTACGTTCGCGTACAATACTGCTACGGAGTCTGCAACAGGACCTTCTCCTTTTGTCCTCCTATATGACCGACATCTCTCCGTTCCCATTGATACTGTTCTCCCCTACCACCCTGACGCATCTGAGTGCACCACCGTTTCCGAAGCCGCCAGGCACGCCGAAGACTGCCGCCAGATCGCCCGGTCACTCACGACAGCTACCCAGTCCCTTCAAGAAACCCGCTACGATGATCAACCTCCCCAGCTATTCTCGCCCGGCTCTCTTGTCTGGCTGTGGATACCCCCCATACTCCGGGCCTCTCCTGAAAACTGCTTTCTAAATATGAAGGGCCCTATCGCATCTTGGAGCAAACATCTCCAGTCAACCATATTGTTGAGCCCCTCACGTCATCACCCGATCTCAGACGCGGCGGCCGTGAGACTGTCTATATCCAGCGCCTCAAGAGATACCACGACTCCGCTGTCTTGTCCGCCCCTTAAGTTGCCAGGATAGCTCCTCTTCTGTTCGGGGGCCATTGTAAGGAAGACGACGGGCATACGCGCGAGCCGTATGGCCATCGCCTGGTGCACGCTCCTGGCAGGACCAGCTGACCTCGGACCGCTGTTGGCCCTGCTCCCGTTCAGAAGCTTCTCCGAATAAACCCCACCTTACAACAGTAATATACGTCTTGTTTTTTCGCATCGCTGCAGGAGAGCACTGATTCCGTAAAAATCGGAAGGAGTTCATGCTTTATCGTCTTGTATGTTGTTGTTATTAAAGTCATAAGTGTGTACAGTGCTTTAAACTTCAAATTTTCATTGCGTCCTCCTAAAATGTTTCTCATGTGTTTAACTTCACCAACAAGACTAGCTGACATAAAAAGTGAGTACGTTTGCGCTTGCTGACAAAAGATTGCGCGAAAAAAGACTAGCGCAAGTGAAGAAAGTAATTACAAAATTTTAAATGTTCAGCAACATTGCACAAGTGATAAAGCATATGGTAATCAACATGCTGACATGCTTCGTTGTCAAAATTCGCGCGCCACGTCAATAAAATCGCTGCATCGTGTTGTTGCTGATGCAGCTCGGCGAACGTATTAAGGTCTCTTTACGCGGGCAGCGTTAGCGCCTTTAACGCACAACCTCGGATCACCAGACAACAACGTATATTTGCAGATACTGTATATTGCCGCCCTATCTATAACCTTTCTCACTATCGCTCCTCCCTTTCTTTCTCTCTCCTTGTCCTCTCCCTGTCCTTTTATTCCCGCTATCCGCCACTCAGGTGCTTCAGGTTTCGGTGGCAGATGCTGCGACAAACAACATCTTTTCCTTGGATTGTTTTTTCATTTTTTCTTTTTTAATAATAAATAGCCACTAACAACAAAACCATATGTTGCACGGTGGCCCAAACAATGGTTATGCGCTAACGAAGGTTATGATGAACCAGCTTAGCGGCCAAACTTTAACCTTTTAATCCAAGAAAATGGCGCCATATTTGGACGAAAGGTGCATGCGGGCGTCCGAGGGCGAAATAGAGGTGTCTCGCTTGAACAACGTGTATTTTTAACACGAAATACCATTTCAAGAAAAATAGGTTACAAATACCCAAATAAAACATTTTGCTCGGCTAATTGGTGCTTCATTCTGTTGGGTAAAAAAGTGCGAAATACATGTCGACGCGAAACATGCTTCTATGGCCCTTCACACAACTTGTCACATTACACTGCACTTTTGAAGATTAATCTTCCTGTTTTAGTACCTTTCGCCAACTTTCGTGTCAGTCGTGTTTCTTTTATCGAGTGACCCTCTAGACCTTTCTGACGTTTTCTGCAGCCCGTAGGCGTCGTGACTGTCTGCCTATATTATATGTCTTTCAAAAACAGAGTCAGGGTCAATATCGCGTTTTCTTTTTTTTTCTTTCTTGCGAATGTCATTATATTGGGCAAATTTTTTTGCGCAATAGAACTTTATATACAAGTAAAATATTTTCAAATACAGACAGGCCCTATTGACCACCATGTCACTTCGTCTATTACACCGAACGGGAAGTTAGTTTCCATATATAAGAATGGAGGCATGCTTTTAACAGCAGCGGACCACGATTCTCGATAACTGCAGTTATGTTTCGTAGCCGCCACTACCCTGCTTGTTTAACAAAGATAAAACCTATTTCGGAGCTTTTTAGCCTGCTCTTCAACATGAAAGCGCTGCCAGCAGCGAAGAAATCGGCAAAGCTTGTCGTTCATCGGCCCATGTGAGCGCTGTTATGATCGTACACAGACTTCAAGCGAAGTCGTAATTTTCACGTGGGGCCATTCGTGAGCCCTAAACAGACTTGCTTCAAAGATCCGCAAGCATAGAGCCATCATCTGAGCCGGCGTCAACAGCGGAAGTTTTTTTTTTTTGCTTTCGAGAGAAAGTGTTCACCGACCAGCAGCTTTGACGTTGGGGGAAGAGGCCTTCTGTCCCGTGTGGAACACTGCCGGCCGTCCCCTTCCATCTCAACGAAGAGGCGGGGCTCGAAGTTGGTAGCCTTGTTGGGTGTGGTTCTTCCAGTTAATTCTGGGCAACGACCGATGCATCCTGGACCAGTTTTTGTGGTACTGCATTTCTCTCCGCCACCACCGACAAAGCTGGGAGACGCCGGCAGCAACGACATCACCATCGGAAGTGCGGGCCCTAGCCGCCGGAAATTCTGCCAGGAGCACCGCGATACCACCTCCAGCGGCGGCCGGCTCCTAAGACATTTTGAGTGACTTCATACTTGGATAATTATCAAGTGCACAAGCTCCCAGGCTGGGTATCTTGTGATCTTGGACTCTATTTAAGCAGCTGGACTGCGTGTGTGCAAGTAGAATAGTAACTCATGGCTGACTTGCCTTCTCCTTGTCGTTTATCTCGTGCTATCACGTGCGAAACGTGACTGCTGTAAAAATGTAAATAAATTGTGCAGTCTTCATCTGCACTCTCCGGATCTCGCCCCTCCGTCTCAGTACGTCGTTCCTCTTCTGAACCCGTCTACGAATCTAGGTCATGATTGCGCGTGCAACGAGGGCGGTCATCACTCCTGAGGTTTCGCCAAGCTTGCTTAGGTTACGTGAACGCGTTGAATCTTTGCCATATATTGCTGGTAGGAAGGTGCTCCACTTGTGCCGGTTACGCAAGTAATAAAGGCGTGGTTTTTAATATTGCTTTCCCACATAACTATGCGATTAGTGTCACATTAGTGCGATCATTTTTCGTGTTCACCTCTTCACTGAAGTGGAGTGTGTTACACCATGTGACGGTGAGCTTAACATTCTTTAGCGATAGCTACATTACGGTAGCATTTCGAGCCTTCAGCATGGCGGCGCCGCCACCCTGTGGCTGCTCCGCCACGCTGTCACGTGGTTGGTCACGTGTTGTGGAGCAGCTGCCGGCGGCGCGGCGCCGTGGCTGATCACGTGGTTCGTCATGTGGGTGGTCACGTGACCAGCCACGTGGTGCGGAGCAGCTGTTGCTGCCAGCGGCACGGCGCGCCGGCGAAGCCGAGCTGCCACAGCTGTGCACATGCGCCCTGTCAGGTAGGATGAAGCTGAAGGAACGCCCAGCGAAACGCAGCGGCGAAAGACTGGCTTTTCCATTCAACTGAGCAAGTTCCACTCGGCCAGCTGTAGCTATCGCGTCACTCCAGGTTTAACGATAGCTAAACCACCGCCAATTTTTTTTATTTAACCAGAAAGGGTGACCTAATAATTGACGGTGGTTCGGGACGCCTACTGTGTTACAAGTCTCGCATTATTTATTGGGGTTTTGTTTCCCTTGTCTCTTCTATCCTGGTGTAGTTGGGGCATCCATCCAAATATTTTATGTAGAGCAGCCTTCCTCTCTTCAGTGCTTATAGGTCTTCCCCTAATACTCTTCGGAAGGGCACAAACCGCAGCCTCTAGATTTACGCCAACTTATGCAGATCATTAAAGATGCTTCCGCCCTTACCAAGCTCAGGCAGCCATGGGAACACATCCATCTAGTCTTTCGTCTGCGCGCTAGTCTAGCAGCCGCAATGTGCCGTCATTATTTTTTACTTTATCTGCGAGTTCTGCAACAAATGTTTTCTTAGCCTTCATCAGCCTCAAGAAAGACAATGTGTTGCCAGTGCAGAAGTTTTCTTTTGTTTTTCGATAGGGTTCGGTGCAACTTACTCCGCGATGGGACGCTTTCCCTTCATAATCCTCCCGGAACCTGATTTTTTATAAGCAGCGAAGGCTATATGCCCTCATTACTGGCTGACGAGATCAGCTTTGCCTTTTTCATTATTCAGACAACGCCAGTTTACTTTTTTTTCGCTTGTTTCCACTCCTGACAGGATCTCGTCTCACGTACTCGTGATGAATGTCGCTATGAATACTGGTATAGTGGTGCAGTAGCTCAAAGCAGCAAATCGAAAGATCAACTTATGTTCACTAAGATAAGCTCATTAAAACGTAATTCTTCAAACATCTGTGGAACGTTCATAACACAGCACGAAATTCTCCTGAAGAACAGGTAGCGAAACAAGTCGAACTGCATATTTTTCAAGAGTTTAACTTTGGCGGTCGTTAACTTTTGGGCCTGAAAAAATACGGCAGAGTTTCTGAACAATTTCAGGCCAAAACTTCTGTGAGGAATGGTAAAGCACTGCTCAAAAGACGAACATGGCGGCTGATGATAGCTATAAAACCCACTGCGCTGGCAAAATTGGTCCCTCCCTGCAGGACCATGTTCGCGTTTGACAGGTCGAGGAAATTTCGACATCTCTACCGTGGATTTTGTAGTAGTGGCACGATTTTAAAACCCCTGAAAAAAGCTTCACTCAAGGAAAGAAAGGTCAAGAACGATTATTATAATAATGTATTCACCTTCGTTCAGAACTCATCCTAGAAACGTGTGGGCATAAATAATCAACAGAGTGATGAGTGGAAGTCACTGCCATCAAGATATGATAATAAGTTTTAAAATGATATTCATGTTCCTAGAACTAAAGTGGTTCGATAAAAACGCGAGAAATATTGTAAGCATAGGCTCGTATGAAGCAAAGCTTTTAAGAAAGTGCTGCGTAACAACAGCCATTGAAGTTGAATGAAGTATACGTGTTCGGACAATTCCTACTGAAATATTCAATACAATTCAAAGCGAACAAAACTTTTTCTACAGAAGAACATCGGATAAACGTTTCTGCTCAATGCTCGTAGCATTTAGATTAAGATGTATCTGTATGGAGGGTTTGCTGGGACGTTAAATATTGCTGACTTATTCCTGTGTATAAACGAGGACGACAAACAAATATTAATAACTATAGGCTGAATTCGCCTTACTTGTATCTCGAACGCTATTCAAACATGCCAAATAAATTAGGCTTTGAAGTTTCTTTGACAGGCATTATATATTTAGACTCGTTCTGTACGGCTTTCCGCAGAATAAACCAGCGGAAGTGACACACAGTAAACCAAAAGAAGAAAGAATTGAAAATATTAAAAATAATCTTCTCACACGTGGTCTGTTTCTAGCTGCCAAAAAAGTGTTCCATACCCTTGAGCAAACTATACAGCTTAAGATACTTGAGGCATGTACAAAGCGAGCAGTTGCATTGGGGTTTATATATTCTTATTCGATCTCAATTCGTATATGTTAACTATATTTCTACCAAAAGGGAAGTACTACATGATGCTCGCCAGTAATTAATATTAGGACTAGTGCTCTTAATTTTCTAGGTTTATAATTCCAAGACAATGCCGTGTTGTCTCGAATTAACCCTGTTGACCGACTGTACGAGTGGTTTCTTCAAGCCGCCGAAAAATTAATCCCTAGAAAAAGATTTTCACACCTACCATTCCAATCAGTCTGCGCATTAACTCTATTAAGAATAACTTCGGTAAAAGCAAGCACGGAATTTGTAGGGGGAACAAACAGATTCCTTCTTAACGGTCATAAAGTTTGAAAGATCCTTTCTTGACCAAGATACTGGGCGAAAATTTCAGGGAATTAGGCTCGCTGATATCTTTCATGGACAACGATGTTGAAAAGAGCAGATGTGATCTCTACAGAGTGGCTGGCAGCATGTTTTAAATGCAGCACTTGCATGTGTCCTTGCTAACAAGGATAAACAATCGCTTTTAATAAAATTTGGCACAATGAGGGCAACCCAGAATTAATATTAAAGCGAGAGGACTACTCCTCGGGTTCATAGCCTAGCAAAATCGTCTCTAGTGTGTGTCTGTCCACCACGAGCGCTCCGTCCCGCTGCACTGCCCACTGATCGTCGTCTTTTACGTAGCACTAATCCCGAGCAAAATCTTCTTTTGTATGTCCACTTAAAATAGGACGAAATTTGAAACAGTCATCATCTGTACCTAAGTTTACTCATTCATTATTGAACAATCAATGAAAAACCATGCAAAACGCTTCTGCTTTCCAACTAAATCGAATATTGTAAAGAGTTGGTGTAATTGTTTGGAAGTTGTTACTATGGGCTCCCGTGATTCAGCTCTGCAGCACATATGCTGAAATTCATGTCAGTATACAATCCCATACGCTACAGTGGACAGCCGTTTATCGACCAATTCCGTACCTCAAACACTACGTTTAAAACAGTTAAAATATTAGAGAGAGGTCACGTAAACATGTATTTTAACAAGAGCTTTGCAAGTTGCGCAAAAGATTGTCGAATTTCTTTTGTTTGATGTAGGTTTGCTTCTAACTGTGCAGATGTGTCATTCAGCGTCACTCGTGCGTTTTCCCCTTGTAATGCAGCGATGCCTTCTTTTTCTGCTGCATGAGATTTGTTATTCCGAACCTTTCCTTGTAGCAAGTGCGGAAAAATAAAAAAATCGTTGGTGACACATACTATTTGCTCTTCCCCTGCCAAAACCCAGATGGTATATTTTACTTTTGTGTTTTTTTCTTTTTTCCATGAAATATTTGTGAATTAGCTTGCGAACTTTTGATGATTTTCTCTTCGTTGACTGGGGCGTAAGCTCGTGACAAATATAACACCGAAGAAAATTTGTCCAAATATTTAATGCTTAATTCATTTTTATATTTTACAAGCCTTGCCGATGTAAAGGTTTACTTCGTTAAAACTTTTGGGGGAAAACGAGTGCGTGGTTGTAAAAACAATCGGTAACAATCAAACTCGTACACGCTGCGACAGGCCACGAAAGAGAACTTTGTCATAAATATTTCGTCAGTGAACTAAGCCTTGTGGAATATGTTTTCGATATTGGTCTTCTGTTTCAACAGCACTTATGAAGGGTCTTTCCCTAAAAAAAAAGACAAAATTCAGTACAATACATAGAAAAACATTTATTTGTTGTGATATCAATCGAACCTGTTACCCTTATTTTCACTAAGACTATATATCTCATTTCAGGTCATTGTCAGCGCATATTTCGAAGGTGAGCATACTTTCAGTGTATTCTCTACAAAATATTTAGAATAGTGCTTCCAGTATTGCATAGTGCTACGTCTCAAGTACTGAACTTAAAAATTCGCCATTTCTCTCTCAATGCACCTGCTTTTGACACACAACTGCCTTAAACATCTTGAATCGCAGTTTAAGAAATGATGATCTTAAACTTTCTTCCTATGAGAAGAAACTCAGTAAGGCATTCCGCTTTAAAATGCGTGATAGGACATAGAGGTGTATTATGAACATTTTGTCTTGGAACTACCTGCTGCTGACAAGTAGCAAACAAGCAGTAATTGTAAAGTAAATTTCTCAGTGATCGTCTATACCTATTCAAGGGCTTTTTTAGACTTTAGGCACCAAAGTCTTGTAAGTTGCGCACGGTTTTTGGCATATAGTTCGTTAGAAACCTTTGTGCAATGCGTCAGAAATGAGAGCGGCTGCATGGGAAACCGCTTGCTAGCAGGACCCCAAATAGAGCTATCTGGGCACATTCTATGCAACAGTGAACACACAGCGCCTGAGGAAAAAGTTAAATAAAAATTGGTTGTGGTTTAGCTTTGGTTAAGCACAGTTTAATTGCGATAGCTTACTTTCCTCGGCGCGTCGTCTGCGCAGCGTCTCATTCCGGCGCTCTTGAGAACTCAAACCGGTCTCTTCCGCAGTTGAAGAGTCACTCCGGGACGTGGCACAACTTCCTTGCGACGCTTCCTGAGTCGTGCGGTGCGTTCTTCTGCCGTCTCTTGAGCGCGTTATCTCTTCCTCGCTTCGTTCTTACGTTGTTGCCTTTCGTGCTCTTCATAACGACCAGAATCCACTGAGGCGAAGCGCATATATATATATATATATATATATATATATATATATATATATATATATATATATATATATATATATATATATATATATATATATATATATATATATATATATATATATATATATATATACACACCCGCGGGAGACACCTCCTCTTCCTCTACCCCAGCGGGGTAGTTCTGGTGGAGCGAGCGGCGACGCCTGTGGCGTCGACGGCGGCGCCATCTGTTGGAGCGCGGCTGCGGCGTTGCTTGGCAACTCCACGGCATATGGCTGAAGTGCGACCACGCGACGAGCCGAGCTGGCTGCCTGGCTGGCGTAGTGTTGCTTTCGGAACAAAAGGGAATAAGTGCACTTTGTGGAATGCAAAACAAAGACGCCTGACCTTCGCGTTACTGGGTTGACTATTCCAGACAAACAAATATTTACCGAAAGCGCTTGCCTGTGTTATATTTCATGTCATGATATTACTTGTAGCCGTCTGCACAAAATTCATGATTACGAAAATCCATACACCCGATCCGTTGAGTGCGAAAACACGGAGCTTAAACTCTTACAGCAGGGCACATCTTTTTTTTTATTTATGTCAACAGCACAACCGCACAAACATGTCAACCTGCAAGATGAAGCCGGTGAATTTATTAGCAGAAAAAATTCCACGGAACACGGAAGGATCACCAGCTGGGGCTTGACAAGCGATTACGAGTACTGGACGAAGTTGCGTAACAAGACGGGAGAGTAAGGTTTTATAGCTCCTTCTGTGGTGGTTCGCACATTTAAGTGTACAGGACACTTGCAATTTTTCGTTCATTTTACTATCCCCTTGCACTTTCACGGTGAATATCCTGATCACAACACGGCCCTCTTCAAAGCGAGTGTAATTAAAAAGCAATATCCTAATTACTTTTTGCTTCACGGGGATTGACAGTGAGATACGACAGTACACACCATCTAAAGGTTTTGGCGTCAGGTACCACCTTCTTATAATTGTTTATATGGCTGATGATTAACCTTAGCTCTTTTTTTTAATTTGGTTTAATGTAGACTTTATAACTGTGTTGAATCAAAAAATTACTCTCAATGTTCGGGTATACAACACGGTCATGAACGTCCTATTACTAGTGACAGCAACTGTTTGTGCTCAAAATTCATGCAGAGGTGCTGGAGAACGTTTTTTAATGACGAAGAAATAAATTCAAAGCGATTGAGCAGTCGCCGCTGAAAATTGGTGTGGTTCCTTTAGGGCAGCGTAGGAAGATGTTGAAGCCTTCCTCCGATGAGCTGCAAGTGCAAAAGCGGAGACTAATATGACGAATACGTTGAAAGAAGCTACTCGTTTATGCTTATACTTTCTGCCGTAGCAGTCGATATGCTTAAAATCCTATAGAACCCAAAGCAATGCCCACGAGTCTGAAGACACACACACAAATATATACATACATACATACATACATACATACATACATACATACATACATACATACATACATACATACATACATACATACATACATACATACATACATACATACATACATACATACATACATACATACATATATTCTACATACATACATACATACATACATACATACATACATACATACATACATACATACATACATACATACATACATACATACATACATACATACATACATACATACATACATACATACATACATACATATAATATACATACATTAGGTTGGGGACACCTAAAAGAATGAAGAACAGTAAGCCGCTGCCTGCAACACTGATTTATAACAGGCTTAATCCAATTTGAAGTTCAATGAAAGGGCCCTAGGGCGGCGATATAATTTTACCACCCGTAGGGGGGGGGGGGGGGGGGGAATGGAAAAAAAATGAGGAGGGCAGGAAAGGTACATAGCGACCCACAGCCGGGGGAGCGGGCCCGGGGAAATACCCCTTATTTCCCGTGGGACGCAGTGGAGAGGATGGTGGAAATGCGTAGGTTGTATGGGTGTCGGTTATATGGTTGTTACTAGGCTCCCGCATCCGTGCTTCAGTTTCAGCAAAATGCTCCACCTCATTGACCTCACCTCATCATCATCATCATCATCATCATCAGCCTGAGTACACCCAGTGCAGGGCAAAAGCCTCTCCCATGTCTCTCCAGTTAACTCTGTTCTTTGCCAGCTGCGCCCACCCTATGCCTGCGAACTTCCTAATCTCATCTGCCCACCTAACTTTCTGCAGCCCCCGCTACGCTTGCCTTCTCTTGGAATCCACTCCGTTACCCTTAAGGACCAGCGGTTAACTTCCCTTAGCATTACATTCTCTGCCCAAGGCCATTTCTTCCTCTTGATTTCGACTAGGATACCATTAACAGGTGTTTGTTCCCTCACCCACTCTACCCGCTTTCGGTCTGTTAACGTTACACCTATCGTTTTCTTTCCATGGCTGGATGTGTTGTCCTTAACTTAAGCTGAACTGTTTCCGCTAGCCTTCACGTTTCGGCCCGTAGGTGAGGACCGGTAAAATGCACCTGGTGTACACTTTTCTCTTTAGGGATGTTGGTAACCTGCTATTCATGGTCTGAGAAAATCTGCCATATGCCCTCTACCCCATTCTTATCCTTCTAGTTATTTCCCTCTCATGATCCGGATCAGCTGTCACTACCTGCCCTAAGTAGACGTATTCCTTTACCACTTCCAGCACCTAGCTGCCATTTGTGAACTGCTGTTGCCTTTCTAGGCTGTTGAACATTACTTTCAACGGGAGAACCGAACCCGGAGTTCTGAAGACAGAAATTAAAAAATATATTTGCCATCGAAGTATCAGAAATAAAGAAGCACTTATATGTTATACAAGCACAGACCGCCTATTCGGATCGCCAAAAAGTTTGCAAGACAATATAATTTTTTTTAATCATACTTTTTCCAGCCACCAGCTTGTGGACAAGAACTTGAGGTAGATGACTCAAAATAAATATTTTTGCAGTTCAATCCTTTGTTTGTAAGAAGCAGAGTTATATGGAGGTAACAATATAAAAGGAAGCTTGAGAGTAATATAGAGCTCTGCATAATAAAAGAAGCCCAAGGTATACGCTTGCTGACCGCAATCAAAGAAAAGGTATGCACAGAGAATGGTTTGCCTCTTCGGGTATAAGGGGAGATTACATCGGAAAGAAAAAGTAGCCTGGGCAGACCGAAAATGAGGTGCAGAGGTTAGGTTAGCTGGTTCGTCATGTTAAACGGCAGTTGCATGCGCAGTACAGGGTCAACTGATGAGCTATGGGAGAGCTCTTTTTTGCCAATGACCACGTAGTCCGCCTTAAGATGGCGGCGATGATGACGATGATGATGATGATGATGATGATTATGATGATTATGATAATGATGATGAGTGCTCCGTTGCGTCGATCTGTTTGGTGCGCAACCGTTTTTCTGAAATGTGCGCAAGCGTTTGCGTTTCCACAGCCCTAGATGATACACAGAAGTTACCCCGCCTCCGCGAGGAGCTACCGCCTGTGGAACACTGAGCGGCCGCGGTTACTGGACCTCCCCGAGCGCGTAGCCCCTGGCCTGCCCGTCGCGATACCCCCGTCGTCATTATGAGCGGAGCAGAGTCGAAACAAGCCGTCTCCAAACCCTTTCAAAATCCACTACAGAAAACACCATCCATGGAACCGATGGCGTGGTATACTGCGCATCTGCTTAGTTGGAGTCACCGCAGTTAGTATATAGCTAACTAAGACGATGGCTAAGACGACATTTCGAGCGGAAAATAGATTTCTTGCATTTCCTGCACGTTGGCACAAAGGTCTAAAATTGCAGGCGCCTATTTTCACTTGTGCTACCTGCCTGCTGAAAAGCGTAAAACTGTCAGCACGCATTGCAAAATAGTCATACGTTTAGGGGAATCCCTCAATGTGAAGTGAATTTGTAATAAGGGAGCAAATTCCTCATTGGCATCCACCCAAGCGCAGTCATACGGCTACAAGGAAAAGCTATACAGCTTCCACAAAAACTTCGTAGTTAAAAACAAAATAGATGCCGATGAGTAAGTTGCTTCCTTATTACATCGCAGAATGACAGCTACTCTGTTTTGCCCGAAAACTGAAGTTATATACGTCACCAAATTGTGAGTCAGCAGGTTCGGCCGACGGAATGTCTCCAATTTCATCCCACGGGGTATCCGCGTGGGAAAGGCGGTAGTCGTGCTCTGTGTGTGGCTGTTTTACTCGCCGGCCGAAAATCGGCAAAAACTTGAAAGAAAACCGCAAGATTTAGGCTTTTTGTGAGGCAGCTATGCTATGATATCCGAAGCATAAAGACCGTACCAATTACCCCTGATAAATGTTCAAAAGACATCAAGTAACAGGTTCAAGTCACTACCTGTTTGAGTATGTGGGGGTTGGTTGGGGGGGGGGGGCGGGGGGGGGGTGCCGGTGTAGCACAGTAGAACAAGCTGTTGTCATTTTATGAGGCTCTGCCAAACATTCACGGAATTTTTAGCAGAACCAGATTTCCCCACAGTGTTGATAAAAATAAATTTCAACTACGAATGCTCCAGATCTCAAAACACTTCAGACTCTCGCACGATGCTAGCCCCTTCTGCTGATCGTTTTTATGCAAAAGTGGGTTGGATACGCACTTTTTGTAATGTAAATATTCTGAATAACGTAACCAGAAAACCTGGGAAGGGCTGCGCGTGCATTCTGATACTCAATAAACATTTCTTTTGAAGCTATTTGAAGGCATAGCTTCAAGTGAAGCTATGCCCTCATGTGTTTGGTCGCCCTCTCCGGCGGGCGCCGAACGACGACGCCGGTAGACGAGACGCCGAGCCATATGTATACACACTGCGACAGCACCTCTCCCTCTACTACGCATGCGCACAACTGGCGAGGCGAGCGGCGTCTGCTCCATGACGAGCGCCACGGCGGAGTGACTTCATGCTAGATGGCGCGCCGAGTGGTGCGATTACGGCCCAGGTGCAACCACGGCGAAAGTGCGACCATGCTGAAGAGGCGAAGCGGCTGGCATAGTGTAGCTCTTGCTACAAAATTATCGATGTAATTCGTGCTCTGCCTAGACAACACCGGTGCGAGAATTAATGCATGCTGATCTGTCTTAAGTTACTACAAACAACGAGCGATATTTTTTATTTACTTCCATTCCTGCGTGTGTTTTGTGCTGTCCCTCCCCTGGGACGGTGCATGTGATAGCTTAAGTAGGAAACGTTGTTCATGCTGCTCATTTGTTGTCAAAGCTGTAGCCTCTCACTTTCGAACGCGATCGCGATCTCTGTGATCGGCAGTGGCACTTATGGAAGCTTCCATTGACGTTGACTCTATTGTCTCAGGTCACAGCTGCACAGTTAGCGATTGAAATGTTCAGTGTCGACTCAAAATAGTCGCTCCAACTCGAGCGCCAGGAGACATACTTTCGCGCCGCCAGCGCGTACACGCTAAATGGTTCTGAAACGCAAGGCGTGCGGCTTCCTCGCTGAAAATTTTAAAGTGATTCTACACCCCCACAGAATGCGGGGTGATCTGGCCTCCTCAAAGAAAGTGGAAGCCACGAAGGTGGTGGAATAAGGAAATTAAAGAGGCCATCAAACCACGACAGGTGGCTTGAAGAGAACTCAGGGAGGCGGAGCAGGTGCAGCTTTCTGAAGAGGAAATAGGCCATAAATGAAAATGTTACCGAGGAGAGGAATTGAAGCACAGATCATCGTTCAGGGTTAAATAAAGCACTCTATTGGTCACTGGATGGCTGAAGTTCGTGGAGGAACTACAGGTGGTCGAAGAAAATTCTGGAATCATATAAGCTGTAGTAGAATTTCAAAGGTCGTTCGTTTCTTCGAGGATGGTTCACAAACCCTTCCTCTAGTGTCGTTCGGCTTGGAAGATGGACAGGAGGCGAGCTTGTAGATGATGACAGCAGAGCATGTATTTACAGCATACATGTACAGAGAGTTAAACGGGGAAAAAGCAGAACTGAATTTACAAAAGAACAAACTTTGCGCTACATTACTCATCGACCGGGCAGGTTAGAGCCTAAGTAGCATCACGTTACATGCAAAGCATAGAGCCCCAGCTCAGACTGGACTGGACTGCATCCGTTTACATGCGCTTTTAAGCCTTAATTAACAAAGGACTAAGGGCGGTCTTTTTCAGTGGCCCGCCCTAAGCATCAATTCCACAATCAAAAATAACATGAGATGTGGGGACAACCCATTGGGTTGGGCTTAGCCTCGAACCCAGGGTCTTGTTAACAACACACACTAAATAAAAAAAAATACGCCACCACTCTCTCTCAAGTGAAAGTATCCACAGGCTCTCCCTTCGGAGATAATCCTTGCCTCAGGCATACCGCCACCCATCATCGGTCCGCGTCGCCCGTCAGCAACAGAGGAAGGGGCTAAAGGGCCCACGATGCTGCCGCGCTACCGACGGCGGGACACAGCTAATAAGCATGAAGGGGTTTGCCTGTCGCTCCGGGAAACCAGATTAAGGATCACCCCTGTCTTCCCACATTCTTGGTGAGCACTGCCTGTCCGCCATTACAGGTGTGATGTCCGTCACGGCCCTCCTGGGAATACGCTTTTGTTCACGAGGCACGGCGTCTCAATAAAAATAAAAAGCTGTCTCAATAAAAATAATGGGCCGCCGCGGTGGCTAAGTGGTTATGACGCTCGACTGCTGACCCGAAAGGCGTGGGTTGGATCCCAGCCGCGGCGGTCGAATTTCGATGGAGTCTAAATTCTCGAGGCCAGTGTACTGTGCGATGTCAGCGCACGTTAAAGAACCCCAGGTGGTCGAAATTTCCGGAGTCCTTCACTACGACGCCTCTCATAGCCTGAGTGCCTTCGGGACGTTAAACCCCATAGACCAAACCAATCAATAACAAGAATCAAAGAAACCAGGAACGGATTCAAGACGCTGAAGGAAAATGTTTAGTGGTAGGCGAAGCTGTGAAATACACTACATCAGTTTGAGCTCGTCGTCTGACAGCCTTACGTGCTTATGCGCCGCGAAACCCAACGCAATACAACATCAGAAATTGACTGATATTTGGGGGAGTGACGGTATGATAATCTCCACGAGTGAGGGAGCAGCACAGGAGAGTATAATACAGAGGAACATAAAAACATAAAAGCGATCTGTCTTAACTGGAAAAAAAGCGGAGGCAAAAATTCTAAATCAACACCCGCAGGGAAAGAAGAATTTTTAATCAAGCTGATTAATGAAGTTTGTCTAAGTAGCCAGCAAAAGTTGTTACATGCATTGTAAACAGTGATAACAAAGAAGCAAATCCTGAAAGCTGGAGACACATTAGAATAAAACTGATATATAAAGGGAAAGAAGATAGGACGCCATAAAGCCTATGAATTCATTTAGTAAAACTGCCTGGAAAACAGGCTGGAAATCCAGGCAGTTGAATTAAATATGCAGACATAGATAGAAGGTAAAAACATACTTGGAGAACTTCAGATCCGGTTCAGAAATGTTAGGCTCTTAGTTGATAGCCTCTTTGTTCTTACACAATGCATAGACATAGCTATGGCGGAAAACAGGCCTCTATATTTTGCATTCCCAGACACAAGCGGTGTATACGACAGCGTGAACAGCTACAGAACAACATACTGAAAGATGAAGTTATTTTTCAGGGCATAATTGATTTTCTAAAGGAAATATACCGAGATAATAAAGCTGAAATTGCGCGGGAAGGGTTTATAAGTACGACAAATGTCGCAGTACTAAAAGGATTAAGGCAGGGTTGTCTTTTATTACAGCTGCAGCTCATGCTGTATATAAAAGATATCAAAAGAATGGCTCAAGAAAGCAACTTAGTTTATATTCTACCGTACAGATTAGGTGGAAAAGTAGTAGAGCAGGGATCCCCGTTTTAATGCACGCGGACGATACACTACTAACCTGATTGCTAGGAAGATTTGTAGGCTCTGGTTTATTCTTGTGGAGACGAAGGAGACGATCAAGGATTTATATTTATCGCAATAAAGTCAGATGTTAAAATTTTCAATGATTTCAGAAAGCAAGCGCTTACAATACAAGCCTTTGAAATACCAAGAGTGGCAGGATAAAAATACCTCAGGGTATCAGCAAAACAACAATAGACATACATGCAAAAGCAAAAACACCCTGATAGGATTAATTAACAAAGAGGTTCCTGGGTAATTAAACATAGTGTTATGTGGGGTACACAAGATATGAAGTACTGAGAGATATTCTGAAAGGAACTGTGGTGCCAGGGCTTACTCTTAAGAATGTGATTTTGTTTCTAAGGGCACAAACTCAGTAGGAACTATAATTAATGAGCGAGCAGTTTGACGATCAGCACTAGGAGCCACTGGAATACCATAAACGAGCAGTACAGGGGAGTATAGGCTCTGCGTAAAATAAGTGAGGAACGCCAGAGGAAATCGGACTATATCAGGTGTAAACCTAAGACGTCGAAATACTTATAATGAAAGAGCCTTGACTTACAGTAGCGGAGAAGGACTAGAAAACTAACCAGTTAGTATGCAGGAAACAAGGACGGAGAAATAATGAACTTTAGGTGACAGGTGAAAACCGGAGAAGGTCAAAACTGAATTATTTCTATGAAAAACAAGCATACTAAGGAACTATAAAGGAGCTGAAAAAAGCAAATCAGAAACTAATCGTTGTGTGATAGCTCAAGATGCACTGCCCTACTCTAAGAAGTTAAATCAGGGTATCTTACAACACGAAGCTTCAAAAAGAAATTTAACCAAGAAGATGGCACATCGGCAGTGTGTGGCAAACAAGTGGAAGCAATTGAGCATCTTAGAGTACAATGCGGCAGTTTAAACTCGCATATCGCTGCAGGTACAGTACTTCTCCCTGAGGCAGTGCGGTCATGAGATAACAATGTTTATGTGAATGAATCTGCTATTGAAGTTAGCAAAAAGCGTTAGGGAAGATTGGTAGCTCAAAAACTGTAATGTGACATACGTAAGTTACAAGTGCCCGATTCATAATTTTATTTAGAGTAAGTAAATGGCGAATTGATCGATAAAACCGTTAAGTTTAAGGGATTGCTTGAAGAAATATAAAGAAAACCGAGAATGCTGGGAACTGCCCCCGCCCTGTTTTGAAGGGGAGGCTCCTACCTTCCATCAATCCAATAAAGCGGGATTCATGTGTGCAGGCCCACACACCGCGCGCCGCCAGTGAGCTTGCGCTCAAATCTCCTCCGGACTCCAGCTGCCTGGTGTCAAAAAACAAAACTTCTTTTAGATGCCGCGCCAATGTACCATTTTATTGTAGGTAAAAATTAAAAACGTGCGTATTTGGCCCCGCTTAAAATCAGCGATATCGTGAACTTATACTTAAAAGTGACAGAAAACAAGAATTTTTGAACCTCCTTCTAGTAACGCCATCTGCAAGGAGAGCGGCATTTCCTCCACTTGTGCAGGTTCTAATGAAGGGATCTAGCTGGACGTACGAAAAAAAAATTACGGGCAAATCGAGGTGCAAATGTAGCCACGAAACGCATTCTTGCATTGAAAGCAGTTATCATTAAACCGAAACTGCCGCGAGTGGCTCGGAAGCCAATTTTGCTGGATGTCAGTGGTTTCGCCAATCATGGCAACAGCAGCACGTGTGCGCGCTGCCGCACTGCGCCAAAAGCGAGCCGGTGACAGAGCTTCATGCACATGCACATAATAAGGTCGAGCTCGAAGCCTCAGTTCTTCATACATGTCCTCCCACTCTGCAAGTGTCGAATTCGTACATGACAATTCATCAGTAATGATTCGCAGCCTACCATGAACTGCAGCCAGGAGAAAGGCCTGATCACGCGATTTTGGGCAAGCAGCACGAATCATGTTTTAATGTTACTGAGAAATCTACTCCTTCATGGTTTATAAATGACAGATGAATCGATTGTTGTGAGCAAGAGGCGTGCGGGAAAGAACGAACGCACACGGCAAAGTGACGAATGAGGGAGTGCACTTAAAAGGTTAGTACTACAAACTTTTGAAAGCCTGCCAAAAGCGTCCGGTAGAACCTTTGACGCTGTTTATGCCTCCGAACACTTTGGCGCAAGCGGCATGTTTCCTTAAACATCGCTACTCCCCGTATGAAAGCGACTGAAGTCTATTCAAATTTCACATTAGATTTAATATTGAAAATAATTACTTTTTAATAATTACCTCACGTAAGGTGCCCCGAAACATCGTGGGGATGGGTGATACACAACGGCCTCAGTACGAGTGGACTTTCTCTACCATAGTCGAAATTGTTTTTGTTGCTGCTCGGCGCTTGTAATTTACCCAGTGAGTGATCTTTAAGTAAAATAACACACCGAATGGTCTTCTACACACACGTGCTCTCTTCCTATTCATGGCTTTCCCTGGGTATAGAGCAACGTAGGCATTGAGAATGATATCAGCAGAATCCTGCAATGCATTTTAGCGAAGCCGAACTCCTCCTTGAAATATATGCTTCTTTGTGGCACTCCCGCGTAAAATCTGAGCGAGCGCAGTGTCAGAGTCGGAGACTAGTTGAAGCACGGGACAGCACAAACGCTTGTTCCGCTAAGCCCCTTGTCAGTGGGAATTGGAAAATGGCGAGGCAGTCCCATCCTTGTCTACAACACAATGCCACTCACCACAATCATTTGAGCCAGCACAAACTGCGTGCGAAGACAAGAGGTGAACGCACGGTACATGTTCCGTGTTGGGCTAGCCGGGCCATTCTCTGTGTGCTCATGTTAATCTGCGCGAAGCTTGACGTCATCACGCGCAGGGTTGGCTGTAAATATTCCCTGTTCAGCAGCGTTAATCGAGAATGCGGGCGGCTGTCGTGTCGTTTGAAATACACATTCTAGGCTTCTAGAAAAACTTGTAATACAAATTTTATTGGCATTCGTGAACAATGAAAAATCGCCTGAGTGGTCTTAAGCGCGCCGAATATGTTATCTAATACGAGCAGTTCAGCACGTATGCCTCACACGGCTAAGAAGTGAGGACCTGGAATCACTTATGTATCAATTCAATCCGTGTTCATTTATTCTTCGTAGCATAATTCGCAAAGAAAGCACCAGGGTGTGGTGAATAAAAGATCAATACAAACATACAGCCAGCGTGGTGGCCATGTTGTCCCTTGCCGCGCTGCTGTCGCTGCATCAGGCCTGGCCGAACAAAAGAACCATGCGCCGTATTTGATGCGCGCAGTTTCTTTCCCAACGCAAGACTGGCGCCGATAAAGCACTTCACGCGGGCCAAATACGTCAGCGCCTTTTCACCAGGGAAGCGTAAGCGTGTGGCGGGTTTGTGCTAGGAACTGGCATTACGGGCATATTTATGGCTCTAACAGCGAAGAACCAACCTCCAAAAGCAACGTCACCAACAGCAGCCAGTGATGGCACACGAAGAAATGAAGCAAAACCCAGATTATTCGTCGCGCTATACGGCCCCTGCACTTCAGTCCTATTCCTTCTAGCCACTTAATTAAAAAGAGAAGCAATGGAGTGCATTTAAAGACAAGAAGTGCAACTATTCTGTCGTAGGGCTACCGGTTTTTTTTTAGGACGTTGGAGCGAGGAGTTCCAAACTTTCCAAAAAATGGGAAGCTTGGAATAAATTGAAAAGCTTTCAGAACTCAGTTTAAACCACGAAGAAACTCACCTAAAGTGACAAGCATCCTAATCTGGCTTTGACTACATCCAAAACTAAAAAAAATGAGGTGGACGCCTAAGCTCCGCCTTAAGGTTTTCACGGGGTAGAGTTAACGACTTTTTTTCCTACATAAGTCGAATTGGTCATTGTCTGCTCAACATACATAAATCCCTGTGAGTCCTAATGCCACTGCCGGTGCAGAGGTCCAGCGCTTAAGCGATGCGTGACTGTCTTGCGATGGCAAGTGCTGCCATCGGTGGAACATGCGAGGCTTAGGTTGCTCTCCTCGAGCAACCTCTCGCCACCAGTCATTAATTCAACTGCCACCTGCCACTGTTTGTATTTGGCTCTCAATGCGGTGGGCAGTTTGTGACGACGCCATGAGGTCACGTGACATAGGGTGCATGTCAAGGTGACGTGACCGGCCCATTTGTCGACCATGGTGGGCTGCGCAAGTACAGCCTTTCCCAAAAGTATCCAGGCTGCATGATTTGCTTCTCATTCAAATAGTAGAGCCCTTACGGTTTCCGTGAAGATGAAAAAGTTATCGGAAGGTGAGGACAAGCATTCTCCTTGCCATACGGAAATTTAGTGCTTGAGGGCTGGCATACTAGCTTCAATATACAACAAACCGTCCAGCCTGATTACTTTTGGCAAAAGCTGTACCTGCAGAATCATGTGGCGCAGGTTGGCTGTAGGGTGGCCACCCCATCCACACAGGATAAATAGGGTGGACAAAGAGCATGAGGCCCGCAGGAAGCTAACTGCAGCCGCAAAGTCCGCTGAGAACGTGGACCAATGCCTGAGGCACCCAATTTGAACTACGTGTGCTATTCTTTTCAGTAAAATTGCAAATTGCGTAGTTTAACGCCCCGAAGCAAAACATGGTGTTATGAGGGCTCGGGATTAATATCTGACCGCCTACGGTTCTCTAACGAGCGTTGATATCCCACAGTACGCTTTTTTTTGCGTTTCGCCTTCATCGAAATTCCGCTCCCGCGACGGAGATTGAATCCGGGACCTTGGGGTCAGCAGCCGAACGGGAAAGCCTCTCAGCCACCGCTGAGGTTTGTTCGCTTCTGGGCCTTTTGGTAGAGGTAGAAATTTGTCACATGGTGCAAATTCTTTTGCTCCGTAGCTTGGTGCACGGAAATGTACAGTCGTCGACAAACTTTTATTCGTTATAGCAAAACGTCAAAGCGAAATAGCAAAAATAAGTGGAGCCCGCGGCACATTTGAGCAGGCAGTTCCAATTTTGGCGCCGTATGGTCACTACAACGCGTCCCCGCCGGATTTTGAATCTCCGCCTATCTCTGTGTGCCCCTGATGATGAGCTTAGCCTTCGTTTTCTGCCGAAAATAGCACCGGGTTTCATTGCACTGCAGGGCTTTCGGGAAACACTTTTCCTTCGTTTTAACCAACAACAAATATGGTATCTTCGTGTCATTGGCTGCGAACTTGCAATTGTCACCAATCACCAAAATGTTCAAATTTGAAATTTGACTAGTGAGTTTTTCTAATTTGGCTCCTATCTAGGATGCTTTTTATAGTGGCCAACGTTCCGTATCGGCTGACAGTTTGTTCCGGAAAAATATTGTTTTATTTCGACCACCCTCAATTATGAATGTCAAAATGGTCGCATAAACAGCCGGTATAAATTCTTTTATGGAGGGCAGTTAGACAAAATAAAATCATCTGATCGTGGTTACTGTCACTGTAGCAATGCCTTTTCTTCAACGCCTTCTGTGGTTGCTATTGTCCGGTCATCCGCAGTCGTCATTTTATCCGCGAGTTTGCATCTTGTGTTAGCATGAACGCCGTGAAATAAATATTCCAATGTTGTGCACTCACAATACTATCTAGGAGAATTCAGATCTCTGCCATGCCTTATTTTTAAGCTAAATTTGGGTTATCGGCTCAAGAGTATTTATGTGAATGCATTATCTTTCTATTTTCCAGTCTTGCAGTTTCAAAGCCAAGGCGGATTTCGATGGATTCTTTGCTTATTCCGCATATGAATACAACAACAACATACGAAAAGAAAAACATGTTGCGGTAGGCATAGGAAGTTTAGCAAATAAAACCAAAGGACTCATAAACAAGAGCGAGAATGCACTAACGTACACGATAAAAGGAGTATATATAGAGAACATATTCTGTCATCATTAATAAAATATTTAAAATGACAATTTGTTTCTGGGAGCAATGGTTACACCACGTTTTGTATGTAATTTAAGTTTTTAAACCTCTATGAAGATACGATTGACTGTCCAATATTACATACGTAGCCATAGATCAGCTGGATACGTTGTGTCAATAGAATTCAATCAATAACATTGTACACTCAAACTTCTTGAGTCAACGGCCTTGCAAAGGTTAGTGGACAAACTGGCAAACACTAGGCCAGAATGAATTATTTCTGTTTTCACTCTTGCAGTCAGGGAGAGTAGTGCTAAATTATTGGAAAACCTCACGCCGAAACATCACTTGTATGGTGACAGGATGTTAAGTTTTAAACAAACAGGGCCCTGGTAAACGGCCAACTCTTAGTTATTTAGGTATTCAATGAAGCACAACACTATGACAGGATATCTGAGGATTGGAACGGCAAGGAGGGGGTTTGTGACGTTGTCGGACCAGAGAGATTATCGGACAAAGTGGTACATTCAGCGCCAGTAGTAGTGGAGCCGAGGGCACTTGTAAGTCACCAATACACCAGCGTGGGTGCACTGAAGGTCGCCGTGAAAATATGCACAGATTTCTTAACGACCGAAGCCATTTGCCCGTCTTAAGCGTAATTTCGGCTCTATAGCCTGCCGTCATGTATAGCGAAGTGGCGGTCTTGACGGCGACGAGTCTGGGACAAAGGCCCCTTAGAATGTTTGTTATAGCAAGGAGGGAACCAATCCAGAGCTGCTGGCATTCTTCAAGTGCATGTTTGAGAAATTCAACTTGAAACAAGACGAAGACGAAAAGAAGGAACAAAGACGAGAGTTTTTTTTAAGCGAAATTTATTGCCGCAGGGCATCAATAATGGTTGAAGGTGTGATGAAATATGTATCAGTGATTAAATAAATGGAAAAAAGGCTAGCTGATTTGATCAAGTCCAGTAGAGAACAATGGTACGGTCCCTGCGTCCAGGCAATGTATGAAGCAGGGTTTCTTGGTGAAAGACCCGCTACCTTCAGGTGCCGGATCCTTGTAGGCTTGAGAAGCTGGGCAGTCCCACAGCAAGTGATGAATGTCGGCTTCAATGTCCTCGTGTTTGCATATCGGACACCCTGGCCGAGGAAACAAATTTCGGTACTGAGGCCACTTCCGAGTGACGGCAGGTGTGAGGGCAACCCCGACCCGGATCCTCCTAAGCGCAACCTCCTCTGCATGGGTAAGACCGCGGGGGAGGGTTACCGCACACGGAGCGATGAGAGCCCGTGCGCGGCGCCGGAGGAGTTCCTTTCTTGAGAGTTCGCGTTTGTCTTGCTCATTTTCGTCTTCGGCTTGTTTCACGCTGAATTTTCCAAACCTGCACCCACTCCAGCTCGCCCAATTCAGCATCCTCGTGGATTCTTCTGGCGGCATGTCGGCACTGGCGAGCGAAGTGGAATTGGTAAGTGATGCGAAGCCTAGCTTACATGGTAAAGATGAGCAAGAGAAGGTGTCATCATTGAAATGATTGCGGCCAGACTGATAAACGACTCGAATGCGTATTCCTGTAAGCGAAATATCCAACGAAGAAGGCGGCCGGGGGTCTAAATAAAGGCCACTGCCATAAAGACAGAGATTACAATGACAGATATAGAGAGCATAATGACAGAGAAAGGCCGGTCACATATCTAAGGTCAAAGGTTTCCAATGGCCAACTGATCGCTGAGTATTCTTTTTTCTTTCCCATTTAAAAAATTGCAGAATTCGGCTTCTGTGAAAGTGCGGCTGTTACACAAAACAACACATTCGTCGAAGCCGGGTTTCCGTCCTCTAAGAACAGCCGGTTGTCCCATGCCGCTGGCATCAGTGTCACTTTGAATGGGCGCGCCAGTATCAAAATGGCGGAAGATTGGAGGCAACACTATGAAGCGCCGAAGTGCGATGAAGGCCGCATCACGGCGCCAAAATAATTTGGCCTTTTTTATTATGCTTGCGAAACTAATTTAACCTTCTTTCGCTTTCGTGTACACAGACAAGAAGGTGCGTTCGTCCACGCATTCTATTTCTGCTCCAATATTCTGCCCGCAAATTTCGCCGTTTCTACAAGAGTTTCCCTGGTTGAACGTCTGGTCAAGCATTTGGAAGCCCAGATCGAAGGAATGATGAAAGTCATGAAAACCATCTGCTCCTCTGTCTTGTATATTTTTTGTTGAACTAACTGCCTTTGCTTCTCGTAGCTATAACCAGCACACTGACTGTACTGCTGTATAAGCTATAGAAACATCAGTTTAGTCCCTGACTTGTAACGCCCTCTAGGCTGTAGATACACCTCGTGTGCCAATTACAATACACAAAATGCATAGATTCGAATATCCTCAAGTGGCCTCCGCTGTAGAGAAGCGGAGCTTGCTTGTCACTTGTGTTGCATCGAATCGCAATCAGTGCTTCGGGGAAGGTTTATCTTTGAGACACTTTTCGGTCTAAAACATCTTCTTTAGAGTGTGATGGTTAGTATCTGCATGTTCCTGGATGCGGACTATATTGGTCTCGTTGAATTCGCCGGCTGTTGGAGCGGAAAGTCTTACTCTGGGCAAGTTCAGTTTTATTCGCATAGAGCCACTGCAAGGAAAAAAAATTCAGGGGGGAACTTTGTTGACCTACCGTGTGGTGAGGCGACAGCCTTTAGCGCGGTGTTGCTCGCTGGGTCACTGATGTGTGGTTAAGATGTTAATTAACTACACAATTGTTTGTGAATCTTAAATGCTGCAGACACTGGAGTGCGTTTGGGAGACATCCGTCTGATTCCACGCCTTTTCACAAACACACTCCAGCGTCGTAAACAATTTAAGGAGAACTACATATGCATTGGCAGGAAGCAGTTAGTCGTTAGCACGCTAGGCTGCGGAATGGAAGGATAATGGTTCGAATCCAATCGCACACAAAGATTTTTATTCTTATCCAGTTGAAGAGCGTAACCGAGGTATGACGTCTCTTCCGTTGTCGTGACTTCCGGTTGGCGATGTAACGGACGGACAGGATCTCGACCGGGAGTATGAGCCATTAAAGGCTTTCGCCTTATTAAAAGCGGCCGTCATGGGGAAATCTTACCTCGTCCAAGCATACAATTCATTTCACTAGTTGCAGACTGGCTGAGCATTCCAAACATTCCAAAGTTTGATCGAAACTATTGCTTCAGGAGGTCAAACTAACCCACCAGTTTCTGTGAAGCATAACTTTGAGGGTAACCTTGTGCAAGCCATAAATAAATAAATCAATAAAACAAATCGTGCCCCGACTGGGATTCGAACACGCCGCAAACAGATCAGCGTCGCTCGCCACTGCACGAAGGGATTACGTCGTCGCAGCCAATTAGGCCTTGGGTTAAACTGCAACACGCTGTCCCGTTTTTGTCTGCAAAGCGTCTTCATCAACTAATACAACTGTGAAACTAGTATCCGCGTTTTGATCTTTGTGGCGGTAGTTACAGAGGGATGTGCGCTGCATATGTTGGCACGGACAACATTTTGGCAGAAACGCGGCGCTAGAGCAAAATGCGTTCGCGTTGACAATGTGACATTCCGTGTGTGCTACGAGGATCCACGTTCGACGGCGCGGCGTAGACGGAGACCCGTGACAGCGGCATCATCAATTACCCAGCCATGCTCTTTGAGTGACGACCAGAAAAACCGGACCCGCCGCCGCCCCGGGGAAACAGGCTTTATCCTCCCCAATTTCCGGTTACATTCCAGGACAAGGGAGCTGTCAGCGGGCCAGAGCGCTCCGTACCACAGCCGACGCTATGCGATACCGCGAAGACGACATTCTTTCCCTCCCCCCCCCCCCCCCTTTGTCGTGGGCTATCGCCGGGAAGGCACCCACAGCTTCCCAGAAGGGCCGCGACGGACACCTGTCATGGCGGACAGGCAGTACTCGCCAAGAATGTGGAAAGACAGGCGCTAGTGAATTAGCTCCGAAGAGAGAGCCTGTGTATACTCTCACTTGAGAGAGAGTGGTGGCGTTTTTGTTGTTTATTTAGTTTGTATTGTTAACAGACTCTGGGTTCGAGGCTAAGCCCAACCCAAAGGGGTGGTCCCCATCTCGCATGTTATTTTGGATTGGAGAATTGATGCTTTGGGCGGGCCACTGGAAATGACCGCCCTTAGTCCTTTGTTAATCAAGTGCTTAAAAGCACATGTAAACGGATGCAGTCCAGTCTGAGCTGGGGCTCCATGCTTAGCATGTAATGTGATGCTACTTAGGCACTAACCTGCCCGGTCGATGAGTAAAGTAGTGCAAAGTTTGTTCTGTTGTAAAATTATGCTCTGCTGTCATCATCTACAAGCTCGCCTCCTGTTCATCTTCCAAGCCGAACGACACTAGAGGAAGGGTTTGTGAACCATCCTCGAAGAAACGGACGACTATTGAAATTCTACTGCATACACGCTCAGGACGACATCGTTAGCGAAGAGGGCCTTCAGCGCCGAAGCCCGACGGCGTGCAGCTTCTGCCAGCAACCGCTCGAGCCCAACTCCGGAGCCACTCCATCGCCCCCATGAAGTCGTCGGCACGTAAGCTCGGACGCCCCAGCCTCTGATGTATAATCTTCATCATGTGTAATTATTGAATATACCTGTTTGTTTAAACTGAGCCATACGGTGTCTCTTTGCCTCTCCGTCCCGTGTGGACCTGCGCATTATGGGGGTCATCACAACAACATTGCTGCAGAATCTCGGAATTGGAGCATAGGCCACCGGCGTACATTATATAAATTGGAATTGATGATGAACAAGTTGAAGACGCGCTTAACTGGCTCCCTGGCATAATAGACCGCTCAATCGCACTTTTAGGTACGTGGTGGGGGTGCCTAACTGCAAAGAGCTATGGTTTCGCACAATATCTTATGTTTCGAAATGCTAAACCGCTAGCCATTTCTTTCAGTGCCGGCGGTTAGGTTGTGCCAGAGCTAATGCCGCATTTAGTCTCTACAAAGTGGTTCAGCGACGTGCATCAACTAAAGTTTTAAAAATGCTCTTTTTGGCTTAAAAATATGTCTTTTGCGCAACATCTGTTGGAGTAAACGAGGATGTCAGAAAATAAATAATCGTCATAATCATCACCTGACTACGCGCACTGGAGGGCAAAAGCCTCTCCCATGTCTCGCCAATTAGCCTTGTCCTTTGCCAGCTGCGCTCACATTATGCCTGCAAACTTCTTAATCTCAAGGGCCATCTGACTTTCTGCCACCCCTGCTACGCTTGCCTTCTCTTGAAATTCGCTCTGTTACCCTTAAGGACCAGCGGTTATCTTGCCTTCGCATCACATGCCCTGCCCAAGCCCATTTCTTCCTCTTGATTTCGACTTGGATGTCATTAACACGCGTTTATTCCCTCACCAACTCTGCCCGCTTCCGGTCTCTTAACGTTACACATATCATTTTCCTTTCCATGGATAGCTGTGTTATCCTTAACTTAAGCTGAACCATTTTCGTTAGCCTCCACGTTTCTGCCCCGTAGGTGAGTACCGGTAAGATGCAGCTGTTTCCACTTTTCTCTTCAGGGATATTGGTAAACTCCAATTCATGATCTGAGAGAACCTGCCGTATGCGCCCCACCCCATTCTTATTCTTCTTCTTAATTCCCTCTCACGGTCTGGAGAAGCGGTTACTACGTGCCCTAAGTAGATCACTCCCAGCGCCTCGCTACCAATTCTGATCTGCTGTTCTCTTGCGAGACTGTTGAACATTACTTTGTTTTTCTGCATGTTAATTTTTAGACCCACCTTTCTGCTATGCCTGTCTAACTCATTTACTATGGTTTGCAGTTCATCTCCAAAGTGACTAAGCAAGGCATTGCCATCAGCGCGTCGCAAATTACTTTGTCATTCATAATTAACTCTTACCCCAACTGTTCCCAATCCAGGCATCGGAACACCTACATAAATATAATTTGCAAACTAGCAACCCGGGTACCGAAAATCCCAAAGTTCAGAGGTTAACTACCAGTCAAGGCACATGGGTGTAAATTATGCATCAACCAGCTTTTAGTTGCAGCCCCATCAGATTTCTGCATTTTGGAAATACAATTGTTTTTTTTTTGCTGAAGCACTACAAATTGGGGCCATTTCGCCACTCCAAACCGAAAAAGACGCGTTTCTGGATTGCGCCCAGCCGACACAGGCCGACACAGGCCGGTGACTGAAATATCTATGGTCAAAAGGGCGAACACATGAGATGCGAGGTATTATTCACTTCTGCAGGGTGGACGATTTGGCGAATGGATCAGGTTGACAGGATATTGAAGGTTCATCATCAGGCTGTGAGGGGAGGCGAATGGAAGGGAGCCAATATTAAGTCTCAATAGGAGAACTTCAGAGTTTTTAAAATGTGAGCAGTAGCTAAAGACGCACACCTGATATTTATATTGTCCATAAAGTTATCGTAGATAAGAAGGAGCTTCATACCGCAAACTTTTCAGGAATATTATATCGCCGTCAAGCTGCTCCTCATCGCGTATTTAAACACTAGCAAGCAGTTCTGAAATGGTCGCAGGTAGTAATTTCTGAGAGAGAAGATCGACACGACTGCCGCAGCTTGTAGATTGGTTCTCAGTTCACCAAAAAAATGCAACCTTTGATTCTTTATTTAGAGCATTCTCGCTCATTTTTATCATTCTGTCCTTTAAAAGTAAAAAAAAAACAATCAACTTATATGCTTTATACTATTCTTTTCCTACTGTTCTAGGGTCTCTTCATCATAAAATATGTAAAATGAAAGCGCGGACTAAAAATTGAACATTTGTGATTCTGATAATCCTAAGGAGTGCGTATTTGCCCTGCAGGTAATTCACTATTTTTATAACTAAATAATACAATTCCGAAAGAAAGCATACACCCATAAAAACTCTATGCAGATTTTCAGTTAATGCATCCGGTGGACATTCAGAAAAAAATTGCCGAGAGCCTAGAGATGTCCGCCAATGAGGCTATCAGATGCCTACTGAAAAAGTCGTGCCTTCGAGTCCCTTTGAAAGCTGTACACGTTATCAGTGTATTTTATTTTCGTCAAGTTTCCAGGGGTCTGGACGGTTCGACGTAGAAAGCTTGAGCGGAGAGAGAACTATGGATATGTGTAGCTCATTCATATGTGTAGCTCATCCAGCGGCTCGTCCTAGGGTAGACGGATCCGTTGGAGTTCCTCCCGGACAACGGAGTTAATTAGTTCGCGCGTCTGCACTGCCGTCGAGCCACGACGAAAAGGCATCGGGCACCATGCAGCTGATGTCCCTATTGTACTGGTGGGCCCGTTGTTGGAACATCGCCTCCAAGGTGGTCGCATAGGTAATAAACCCAGCAAAAGTGCAGGGTGGGCTGCACACGAGGCCCACAAAGAGCTCCTGCTTAACCCCACGCATGAGATGGCGAAACTGCTCCTCCTTCATGCCTGCATGCATGTATCTCCTGCATGCAATGGCATGTCTCAATATTATCCAGATAATGACATATCGCTTCAACGCTAATGTCGTCATAATGAGCTAAACTTAAATATCACTGCAGGAAGATCCTAAAAATGTCTTTTCTCCCTCTTACCGCTAACTCGTCGATGGGCTTTTTCCTCCGTAGTTTCCTTCGTTTCATGTTTAAGTATAGGCTAATTCGAGATTTTATCATCCTGTGGTCAATATACCTCACCTTGTCGAGAACCTTCACGCCGTGCAGAATGCCAGGACACACACTCATTATGAAGTCCATTTCGTTTTTTAGAGTCGCTATTCCGGCTCTTTCGTGTCCACTTTCTCTTTTATAGAAAGTGTACCATTCGGGACTACAATGCAGTAGACACACGGGCAAGAAAAGGAAAGGTCGCAACCGGGAACTGGCTTTTATAGGCACCAGGCTCCTGATAACACACAGAAACTCTCGCATTCCTGGCACAATTAGCTGTCCCGCTCTCCTCCCTCCCAACTAATAATCCACGCTGTCCCCGGCGCTAAAGTGTGCCTGCTGAGGTATTCCGAGTTATGGACGGTATGCAAATTAGATCCATCTGTGCACTATATGAAAGCTTTTGTAGTATTCCTAATCCTATCCACTATACACCTACTGCCTGGCTGCCCGCCTGCTCCTTGGTTACATTGTCAACGAAGTCACCGATCAGTACAGTGAACTGCGTTCTCACTTTACTCAATGCCGATTTAATATCGTCATAAAAGCTTTTGACAGTCCTGTCATCATTACTAGATTTAAGCCTGTACCATTTTATATTTGAGCTCTTATTATGCGTAATTAAGGTAACTGCCATCCGCTCCTGAATTGTAAAGAAAAATTCCAGGGGTCCACTTAAGTCTACTTAGGTGCTGTAATGCGAAAGCATTTCTCTTACTGCTGCCGATCATATTGCTTCGTGTTCATTTCTTTATGCCTTTCTTAATAGTACCCTAACCAGAACACTACCACTATCTACATTAGTGCCTACCATATATTGTCCCGTGGGCCACATCAGCCTTGAATCTCTTGGCTCTTTTCCGTCTAGTCTTATGCTTGTGCTTTTCTTTTCCTGTTATGCTCCTGCCTTCATTGCTGCAATCTCTGGCGGTATTAAATTCGAAAAAGCGGTTATCAGTTTTATGCGTTCCGCCACTCCTTGTTGTATGCGTCCTGACCTTCACAGTATCAAAATAAATTAATTTCTTCCTTGTCTGTAGTGTCCGTAAGTTTACTGCCATGTTTGTTCTCCTTCACTTTTTCGGCTCATGGTGCCTCTTAGTTGTCTCTTAGTTGTCCTGCATGACCAGCTGGAGTGCCTGGCCCCAAAACACATGTTCAGGCTTCGTGTGACTTTACTAGGTAATAATTGTGTAGATATGAGCATTAAAGTAACAGTTTCTTGTGTCACACAAATGAAGCCGTCCCCGTGGCTCAGGGGTTATGGTGCTTTGCAGCTAAGCCGAAAGACACGGGTTCAAGCCCGGCCGCGGCGCTGGAGGCCCGATCTTGAGACCCGTGTAATGTGTCATGTCAGTTCACGGTTGAGAACCCGAGGTGCTCGAAATTATCCGGAGCTCTCCTCTACGGCGTCCCTGGTAGCCTGAGTCGCTTTGGGACGATGACTTGATGTTATGTTAGGTGCATAACTGTTATCCTAAAACGAGGAAATTGCAGGATGCTACCTGACCCGTGTTGCTTGTGTGGACAGCAAGGGAGATGAGGATGTTTGTGAGTGCTCAAAACAAATTTTCCTCCACCTCGCAGATTGCACGTGCGATGCAAGTGCACACAACAGTCTGCGTCGCCCTTATGTATAGCGCTCGGACGGTGCAATTCCATGCATACAAATCCAGACCTTGTCGCAGCCTCCCGTGTCCAGCGGCAACACTTGAGTGGAAGTAGTGAAAGATATACCTGAAAACAAATTAGACACGAGCACTTTGCAAAGAAATTAGGCGCTGCTCTCTAATTTCAGTTTTTGTTACCAAGTACGTACTGCTCTAGCGCTCTACACAAGGATGACGCGGGCTGTACAGTGTAGCTGCCTCTTTATAGTTTTCCTAAGTGCCATGCATTCATTTGAAAAAGTTGAAAAAAAAATTGATGCCTTTCGACGAAGCAAAAGCAAGCAAAATTACTGACAGCATTTTTCGTATTTGTAACTAATGCGACGGTTTTGTGGCGAAGCTACGCTTCGATAACGTTTTCCTCGACAAAGTTCGTTATGTTTGGAACACTTCTTCGGATACCCTTGAAAAGACCCGTAGCTTCTACACTAGACCTACTGGCTCGCCGTCTGCCGCCTCACCACCACCGTCATCACCGTCATCGTCGGGTGCTGCCCCGTGACTGCCCAAAATGCGCACATGAAAAGTTATATGTTTTGAAAGTTAACGCTAGATGTATAACAAATAAATAAGCAGATTTGTTTCTCTTATCATTTCCTATTTCCCTCATGTTGTGGGCATCACGGAAACGTGGCTGCACGTTGGCATTCATGATTCCGAATTTACGACTTCTGGCTACGTGGCTGTGCGGGCGGACAGGCAATGTGGCAAAGGGTGTGGTGTTGCGCTTCTCTTTCGCTTTGAAGTGAAGTTTTACCCGCTCTCCAGAAGTCGAATTCATTATGTGCAAACTATTTATTAGCAAGCAGTCCATTGTAGTTGGTATTATTTACCGTCCTCCGGGTTCTTCTGTCCAAACATTCCACAGCCTAAACGATTATTTAAACACTCAAAAGTTCAACTTGTCCAATTTAATTTTGATGGGCGATTTCAACGCTCCAGGCATCCATTTGCCCACACTTTCTTTTTCTTCTCGGGAAGGCAGTATCTGCCGTCAGCTGATAAACCTTTCCTTGTTCTTCGGCCTTATACAAATAGTTGACGAAACTACGAGGGATGATTCGGTTCTTGACTTGATTTTTGTAGGATCCAATTTTTGTGGAACAGGTTGCGAATGTTACGCCGTCGCGGCCATTTCAGACCCTAAGGCGGTGGTTGCTTCGTTAAACTGTTCCGTTTCTGTACCACGTTACACATTCACTACATTTCCTGACTTCAATCTTGCCGACAACGTTGCTATCACTGACACTCTTGCTGATGCCTTCGAAACGTTTCTCACGCTTAGCCACAAGGGTGACATTGACATTTTAGTCTGCTACTTTGAAAACATCGTTAAAAACTGCATACAGCGTTTTGTTCCTTTCAGAACAAAGAAGAAAAATCCCAAGGCCCCTTGGATGTCTCGTGAAATCCTCCATGCATCACGCCGTGTCCGCCGCCCGAGGCGCACAAAACGCTTCAACGATCCCCTCAGCATTGTCAGGTTCAACAGAGCACAGGACGAACTTCGATCAATAACAAGTCTGGCGAAAGATCGTTTTTTTCAACTGCCAGCTTGGTAGTCTTCTTAAAAGCAATCCCCGCAAATTTTGGCAATCAGCTTTACCGAAACAGTCGGCATCTTGATCTTTCATCATACGTAACGAAGCCACTAAAGATCCAGTTAAAAATCTAATGTCTTCAATGCCGACTTCCAATCCGTATTTTTATCTGACACCCACAAAGTTTCAGCCTTTGATCCTCCTGACGTGTCAAACTCAGTTGGTGATATCATATTTAGTGAAGAGGGTGTGCTTAACCTGATACCGAAATTGGACACAAAAAATCGACTGAGCCTGATGGTATACCAAACTCATTTTTTGTTCGCTATTTATTATGAACTTCTTGGTATCTAACCATCATCTACCGAGAGTCGCTAACCTCTGGTGCGGTACCATCGTCCTGGAAGATAATGAATGTGCTTCCATTGTTCGAATCTGCTAACAAACAGCTTCTAATTATATACTAATCTCATTAACATTGTATTCGTGTAAAATATTGGAACACATAATCCACAAACATGTAGTAGAATTCCTGGAATCTAACAATGTCCTCTAAAATTTTCAGCATGGATTTAGCCAATGTTTCAGCACCGTAACACAGCTAATTGAATTTGTGCCTGACCTTTCCTCCAGCCTCAATATTGGAGCCCAAGTGGACGCCATATTAATGGATTCCTCAAGATTTTGATACTGTACTACATTCTAATCTTCTGTGCAAACTAAACGCCATTCTAAAAAATCATTGCTTGATTAATTGGATTGCTAGTTTTCTTTCTCACCGCTCACAGTTCATGTTTCCTATACTTCTACTAATTCCTCTCCTGTCGATGTGTTATCTGGCCTTCCCCAAGGGTCAGTGCTTGGCCCTTTTTTATTCCATATATACACCAGCGACTTACCTCGCCATGTCGCATCACAAATACACCTGTATGCGGACGACAGTGTATTATATTAAGCAATTAACACACCAGATGACCCCTTGCAACTAAACACCTCATTTACTAGTTTCTGCACCTCGTTTAATACATGAAAAATTAAAATAAATTTTACTAAAACTGTGGTGATGTCTTTCACTAATTGAACGTCCCTTCACTGTTTAATTATGACTTCAATAGTTCGCCATTGCATAAGACTTTCTAATATAAGTATCTTGGCGTTATATTGACCACTAACATGTCCTAGGCAAAACATATTAATTTCATTTGTACTAAAGCACTACAAACACTTGGGTATTTTAGGAGAACGTTAGCTAATGCACCAAAAGAAACTAAGCTTTTAAAGTACAAATCCATAATTCGTCCCGTAATTGAATACACGTCTCCAGTCTGCAATCTTCATAAACAATATGAAACTGACCAAGTCGATAGCATCCAAAGGAAAGCCATCAGGTTCATATACCGTCGGTATGATCGCCATTTCTCACCTTCTTGTGCCTTGTCCGCTTTGAATCTAACCCCGTTGTCCGTTCGCCGTCATATGAATTCACTGAAGTTCTTGCACTGCGTCGTCCATTCACTTTATCATGTCACATCTAATGTCTTACTACTGATATTCTTCGATAAACCATGACTGATCAAGCCTTCATATTGCTACGGACGCTGGGAGGACGACGAAGTGGTTGGTAACAAAGACGACGTTGAGGTGCGCGCTTGTGTGCTGAGAGTCTACTCCAAGCCATCGGTTCCTTGCGTAGCAGGTTACCCCTGCTCTTTCTACTGCTGCTTCTAGCCGCCACGTAGCATTTGGTGGAGGTGCGGGGTAACGATCCCCGCTCCGCACGCTCGTGGGTCCAGCCGCTCACCTTCCCCATTAGGCCGCCGCTCCCGTTCTCCTCCCACACGCCGCAGCCCTTCTCCTTCGACCTCCCGCCATTTCTCGGAAAACTAGCCGATGCAGCCCCCGGAGGTGACGCTGCATCATTGACCCGGCCTGAAAATCCTCTCTTGACCCCCGCTGCCCAACGTAATCTCTTGAATGTTCTCGTGGATGGTGTCCCGGTCCTTGCCCTCATTGATACTGGCGCCCAAGTGTCTGTCCTGAGCTCTTCTTTGCGCCGCCGTCTGAAGAAAGTTTTAACGCCTGCCGCCATGTCCACGGTTCGCGTCGCCGATGGCAGCCCCGCTGCCGTGATTGGAATGTGCTCTGCGAGAGTCAGCATTGCCCGGCTTCATATACCCGTTCTGTTCACTGTCCTGACCCGGTGCCCTCAGGACATAATCCTTGGCCTTGACTTTTTAACCGCCCATTCAGCTCTTATTGACTGTTCCTCAGGCCTTCTTCGATTGGATCTGCCCCTGTGCAATGACGACTCCACCAGCTCACCTCGCCTTCAGTCCACCGAGTTTGCTCGTCTCCCGCCACAAACTGCTGTCTACATCCCTCTGTCGCCTTCTCCTCCCGTTTATGGAGGAAAAACGCTAAGGCGCCCGTGTGCTGTGCGATGTCAGTGCACGTTAAAGATCCCCAGGTGGTCGAAATTATTCCGGAGCCCTCCACTACGGCCCCTCTTTCTTCCTTTCTTCTTTCACCTCTCCTTTATCCCTTCCCTTACGGCGCGGTTCAGGTGTCCAACGATATATGAGAGAGATACTGCGCCATTTCCTTTCCCCAAAAACCAATTATTATTATTATGATTATTCTCCTCCCGTCCCTGATGGAGACTACGTCGCCTGCCCTATCACCGCTGTGATTCTGAATCGTAATGTCCTTTGTCCCCACACCATTGTCCACATCACCAACAACTGCACCTGCCTCCCTGTCCTCAACTTCAGCCTGTCCCCTCAGGTACTTCCGACCGGCATTTCCCTTGCTGATCTGTCCCCATTGACCGATTGCACAGTTTCTGTCCTGGCTCCTGACCCAACGACTGCCGTCTCCAATGTCCCTACATCGCAACCCTCCCGTGAGGACTCTATTTCCCGGATGATCGCGGCCGATCTGCCCTCTGCTGATTCTACAGCTCTTCACAGCCTTTTGTCCTCCTACAGTGATATTTTTTTTACTTTGGGGACCGTCCCTTGGGTCAAACCTCTGTTGTCGCCCACCACATTGACACCGGCGAAGCCCGCCCTATTCACGGACGGCCCTATAGGGTCTCCCTCGCAGAGCGCCGTGTTATTCAGGCAGAGGTGGACAAGATGCTGGCCTGCAACATCATCGAGCCTTCGAGTAGTCCTTGGGCGTCCCCTGTCGTGCTTGCTAAAAAGAAAGATCAAACCTGGCGATTCTGCGTCGATTACCGCCATCTGAATGCCGTCACAAAGAAAGACGTCTACCTTTTGCCGCGAATTGACGACGCTCTCGACTGCTTGCACGGCGCCAGTTACTTTTCCTCCATCGATCTTCGCTCAGGGTACTGGCAGATCGCTGTCGATGAACGGGATCGGGAGAAAACCGCCTTATTCACCCCGGACGGCCTGTACCAATTTAAAGTCATGCCTTTCGGCCTGTGCAATGCCCCTGCGACATTCGAGCGCATGATGGACTCCCTCCTGCGCGGTTTTAAGTGGACGACATGCCTCTGCTACTTAGATGACGTGATTGGTTTTTCGTCCACATTCCAAAGCCACCTGCATCGCCTTTCAGCCATCCTTGCCGTCTTCCGCCGCGCTGGTCTTCAGCTGAGCTCGAAGAAATGTACCTTCGGCCGCCGTCAGCTCAAGGTCCATGGCCACTTGGTCGATTCTGCTGGGATCCAACCCGACCCCGACAAAGTCCGCGCCGTGCGTTCATTTCCTACTCCGCGCTCCTCCGGTGATGTGCGCAGCTTTCTCGGCCTATGTTCCTATTTCCGCCGGTTCATCCAGAACTTTGCGGAAATAGCCCGACCTCTTACCACGCTCCTCAAGAAGGACATCCCGTTCTCTTAGGGACCCCCCCCCCCAAGCTGACGCCTTCAGAGCCCTTATCAGTGCCCTCACTGCTCCACCTGTGTTGGCGCACTTTGATCCTTCAGCCCCTACGGAACTTCGGACCGATGCGGGCGGCCATGGCATTGGTGCCCTACTTGCTAAGCGGCAACGCAACAAGCTTCGCGTTATTGCGTACGCCAGCCGTCTCCTTTCTGTGTCAGAGCGCAACTATTCTATCACCGAGCGGGAATGCCTCGTTCTGGTTTGGGCTATTGCAAAATTCCGCCCTTACTTGTTTGGGCACCCTTTCTCTGTTATCACGGATCACCACGCCTTATGCTGGCTTTCTTCGCTCAAAGACCCTACTGGCCGGCTGGGGCGCTGGGCTCTTCGCCTTCAAGAGTACACATTTTGTGTCGTCCACAAGTCCGGCCGCTTGCACCAGGACGCGGATTGCTTGTCCCGTTACCCTGTCGATCCGTCTTCCTCCAACGAATGCGAGGCTGACGCCTGCGTCTTATCCATCTCGGCCTTCAGCAACATTGCGCAAGAACAGCGCTTGGATTCGTCGCTACGTTCCCTCATCGACCGCCTCACTGCCAACCGCTGTGATGCGTCCCTCGCCCCGTTTGTGCTCCATGAGAACGTCCTCTACCGGCGCAATATGCGGCCTGACGGCGCTGACCTCTTGCTCGTGGTCCCTCAACACCTGCGCAGCAGCGTCCTTGAACAGCTTCACGACGTTCTTACGGCCGGTCATCTTGGAGTCTCCCGCACCTACGACAGCGTGCGCCGCCGCTTCTTTTGGCCCGGTCTATACCGTTCTGTCCGCCGTTATGTGGCCGCTTGCGAACTGTGCCAACGGCGGAAGACGCCCTCGGTTCTCCCTCCCGGGCACCTTCAGCCGATTCCCATCCCCGTAGACCCGTTTTCCCGTGTCGGCCTCGACCTGCTCGGCCCTTTTCCGGTGTCTGCTATGGGAAACAAATGGATCGCGGTCGCGACGGACTACTCCACGCGCTACGCTATTACTCGAGCGATCCCAACCAGCTGCGCAACTGATGTCGCTGACTTTCTCCTGCACGACGTCATACTCCACCACGGTGCTCCCCGTCACCTGCTCACCGATCGCGGTCGCTGCTTTCTTTCCAAAGTGGTCGCCTAACTCCTCCGCTCCTGCTCCGTCCGTCATCAATTCGCCACGGCCTACCATCCGCAGACGAACGGCCTCACTGAACGTCTGAACCGTACCCTCACCTACATGATTTCCATGTACGTCTCCGACCATCACTGCGACTGGGATATTAGCCTCCCATTTGTTACATTCGCCTACAATTCTACGCGTCACGATACAGCCGGTTTCTCCCCTTTTTACCTTCTCTTTGGCCGCGATCCTTTGCTGCCCTTCGACAGTGTACTGCCCGCCACCGCCTCCACGAGTCCTTACGCTCGGGACGCCATCGCTCGCGCCGACGCTGCCCGTCTTGTCGCCCGCCAGCGGCTGTCGGCCTCCCAAGTCAATCAGAAACGACGTCATGACTGTCGCCGTCGTGAAGTCACCTACTCTCCTGGCTCCCTTGTGTTACTCTGGATCCCTTCCCGCCGTGTGGGCCTTTGTGAAAAACTGCTCCCCCGATATACAGGCCCTTATCGGGTCGTACGTCCGGTGACCGCGGTGACGTACGCGATCACCCCGCTACATCCGCCATCTCCGGCCGCTGCACCCCGCACCGACATCATCCATGTGTCCCGCCTCATACCTTACAACTCGCCGTCTAGCTGGCCTGTGTAGTGCGCACCGGGACGGTGCTTTTGCCGCGAGAGGGGGGTCATGCTACGGACGTTGGGAGGACGACGAAGTGGTTGGTAACGAAGACGACGTTGAGGTGCGCGCTTGTGTGCTGAGAGTCTACTCCAAGCCATCGGTTCCTTGCGTAGCAGGTTACCCCTGCTCTTTCTACTGCTGCTTCTAGCCGCCACGTAGCAATATTAAGCCATACTTAACCGCAGCGGTAGCCAAGTGGTTGAGCATCCGCCTCGCATGCGGGAGGTGCGGGTTTCGATCCCCAGTGCCGCCGGGTACCCACTGCTGATACAATGGGTACAAGCTTTACCCTGGTCTGGTGCTCGGCCTATTTAGGGTGAAATGCTTGGGAAATTGGTCTTTGACCCCACCTTGAGTCATGGAAAATACCTTGTTTCATGGTGCTCTCTGGCCGTACATGCCCTTGCGCCATATAAACCCATCATCATCATCATTAAGCCATACTTCGCCCGTACTAACAATTTCAAAGACAGCTTTTTTCCTCGTATTATTGAACATTGGAACTTATTCCTGGCATAACGCGGTCTCTTCTATTAAACACATTTTTAACAGCTATTGGTGCCCCATGATGTTTTCTTTGTGTTGTGTTCATTGTGAATTGCTTTAATTTATTGTACAGCCTATCACATTGTTCGCGCTATGTATTCAAGCAGGTAATGTGTAACCTTTTTTGTATATGTGTGTTGTACATTACTGTTTTTTTCACATATTGTTTACCATACTCCTGCAATAGCCCCAATAAAAGCTGCAATATGTAAAAATAAAATAAATAAATAAATGTACCACGTACATCACAAAAGTGAACGCATGCATGCATGCATGCATGCAGGCTCACTAAGGAAAATATGAGTACATCACTGCGTTTTGTGAGGGTACGCCATATTCAGATTACGTTTTCTGGGGACTTTTCGCTTTGCTTATTATTGTTTTTCACCCACGCCCGAAAAGAAACTTTTTTTTCCTCCTTTGCATATTAGAGTTCACATTAAGAGATACGCGCTGGGTGCGTTCTCTTGCACAATATTTACTCCGATATTAGTGTTTCGCAGTTTCCTTTCGTGCGCGGGTGCATGCGAACTTGACCAATAATAGAGTCTGGCGCAATGCATTGCGTAAAATGTAGTACCCCCTTTGACAAAAGTAACTGAGCAACAAGTTTTTGCTTCTCAGCGGTATAACGGAGCCTTTGCGGCAACCCTAAAGACCGAAAGGTGTCACAACGTGACAAAAATGGTTCATCTTACTTTACACAGATTCAGAGCTTAAGGGTTGCTGTAAGTGCTTCCCTACGCGGCTAAGAACCAAACCACCGCTGCCCGGTTACTTTTCGCAAAGACGGTAGACACCGGCTCGCCTTGCTAAGTATGCATTTCAGCGCGAAACACATCGTGGCGGCCTTCCACGCACACACACACACACGCACACACACACACACACACACACACACACACACACACACACACACACACACACACACACACACACACACACACACACACACACACACACACAACACACACACACACACACACACACACACACACACACACACACACACACACACACACACACACACACACACACACACACACACACACACACACACTAGTCCGCTCCACCTCCCTCTTCGCTAAAGCCGATACGTAGCGATTCAAATCTTTAGCACTCTTGCTGACCTCACGGTAGCTGACGCGGCGCTAAGAAAACAGTGGGTTTCCGTAGCCAGTTGCCAATGCTGAGAAGAATGCGGGCATTGTATCGGACAGGGACTGCTGGCCTACGCGGATTCGGGCGCCGCTTGGGGCGCCTTTTCACCAGTGACGACACCACTCCAAAAATCTGGCTGTCGGCTGCTTCCTTTTCTGCCCCGGACGAGATGACTTTTTTTCGCCAAGAAAAGTGCCTTAGACATCTTAGTTCCTGCATTCAACGGTGGCTGGTAAGCGAATGTGCGAAGCTGCGTTTGATCCTTATGAGGAGCAATGCCACAAAGCCATCATGCCGGCCAAAGTTTTCACTTTCCGCTCCTATTCAAAGCGTACGCCATTACAAGCATCCGGGCGCCGTTCCTGATGTTCGCCAGCTTCTCTGCGCAACAGTAGACACGCGTGTGACGCTGCTCGCTCGACACGCATGCACTGAAGGCTGCAACGCAGAGGCTGAGCGCAATATTCCAGAGTGGCGTTCTTTTCCGTGCTTGGCGCGAATAGTAGCAGACGACGGCATTTCTTTCTAGATCAGTTTTTCCTTTTTTCCATTTCACGTAATCATATTCTACGGGTACGTGACCTAGCGCCGCCTTGATGTACACTTCACGCGTAAGTGACAATTTGAACAAAATGGCGAATTGTCGAGAATAGAGGCCCAGGTGAACGTTTCTTCCTCATGCTTCCGGCCACTGATACCAGGAGCGGTTAATTGTAGCCCACCGCATCTAATATTTGATGAATGTGTGATTATCGGTAAAGGACGAGGCCGTACGTCCGTACATCCGTCATCCCAAGGACCAGTGTGTTAGTACACCGTCTATATATGTCTTTCTTTGAAAGAATTGAAGTTCTTAAACGCAGTTGGGCATGCGTGGTGATCGGTCACTTGGCTGGAATGTTCCACTTTTCCTATCATTATATCTTAGCGTTTAACTCCTTGCTTTGGGGTTTTCGATGCCAAAACCTTAAAACCAGTCTCGATATTAAAAGTGGGCGAAAAGCCCCAAAACAAAACGTTTGGGGTTTTTGGCCCACTTTTATTATCAGACTGGTTTCAACACTTGAAGGCCCTCAACACCTCTCAGATTTCCGGTTTTAAAGATTTTATGCTCTTTAGGGCCGCTTTAAATTCACCTTTTATTAGATTTTAATGTTTCATTTCTTGAAGGCCCTCTACACCTCCACACTCTCACAGCTCTCAGTTTTTATACTTTTTAGCCTCATTTTGGCATCTGTTACTTCACCTTCCATCAGTGTTTATCTGTTGTTCGCGCGACGGCCCTCTACTCCCTCTTTCCTTTACGAGACTACCTGCAAGGTCTTTTAATTCTTACATTTCTTCTTCACCGTCGTTTATGGAATGGAGGCAAAGGTTAATTTCCTGTCATCAGCAAGCCATGGATTTATGGAGCAATGTCGTTAGCTTTTTAAATGTCACTTCTATGGATTCAACTCTTGCTACCACTCTATCAATGATGGGTAACGTAAACTAACTTTTTATTTCAGTGTCAAATCTGAACAATTAGCGAGACGGCAGGCTGTAGTGGGAAGCTCCGACTTGCTTCAGCGGGCTCGAGGTTTTTTATCTTGCGCGGAAATTTCAGCAAAGAGGGGCTCGAACAGAGACTAAACAGCCGTATTTTTGCTGGCCACATGAATAACTGAATGCTCTGACCATCGAGTCACTACGATAAGTGGTTAAGAAACCGGCGTTCAAAAAAAAACTGTGGATTCACCAAATTTACCATTGTCCAACGTACCATATTCGTCAGCACTCGCCTCCTGCTACTAGTGACAGAACCGCTAAGCAGACTTCCGTTTTCATCACAGGCGCCTGAACTTAAGATAAAAAGGGCACGATAAAAAAATCCGTTACAGCTTGCCAGCTGCAGTGCAAACGCAACACGTTCGAGCCAAGCGCTAATATCGCTCCCCGACGGAGGCTGAACGCATAAGCAGGGCCCTTGTCTCGGGCCACACTCGTGTGGCGCCCTTATCTCCGGCCACCTGCCGTTCTTCCCAGCTAACGGAGGGCTCGCTGCGGGCGTCGTGGTCCTACCGGCGCCCGCGATTCGAGTGGAGGGACACGTCAGGCGCGGCTGTTGCCCACGGCGTCCACTCGACGGGCAACGCATAAAAGCTGGCCAGCGCTGCTCACACATCTGGACTGCTCAATGACTCCGGGTGGAAATCACCACACTCAATTCGACCCCAGCAGATCGCCGCTGGGCTACGCATCAACGTTAGGCTTCTGGATGAGCGTGTATGGCGAAGTAAGTACTCCCCTATTCTCCTGAGCAACTGCATCCTATTCATACACATCACAGAAGCTAGGTTTCAGTCGCGCTTCCTACTGCGTATTTTCTATCTTCCGGACTTCAACACACTGATACGTACAGACTGCGTAACACTCGTGTAGAGCACTTGCGCAGTTTCCAGCAAGTGGCATATAGAGAAATCATAGAATATCCTATGACTCCAAAACATTGTGCCCGTGATCACCTAATTTGCATGTCTTTGTGGCCCTAGCTTCGTGCAAACATTTTCTCTAAAATAGAGACGCTCCGGCTAGGTAACGTTTTGTTAGAACTACGCGTCACTTGAGCTCTCGACGCAAGTGTGACGTGGAATTTACGGGGTGATAATTTACTCGTGCTTTCTCAGTTCTTTTCTTTCGCAACTGCTTGAACATAATTACATGTCACATTTGCATCGTTCATGGAGCTCAGATGTATATTGCCTATCCTTTCAGAATAGAGGTAATCTTTCAAGCGCTCCGGCATGTTTGTGGTCATACAAGAAAGCGCGCACAGTTAAAATCTTGCTTATTATTCGCGGTAAAGCTTAAATATAGACTTCCTAAGAGTACCCCTTGACATTATCGTTTTTTCCGGCTCCTAGAAAGCAGCGTTATTATTTCTGATTACCTTGACTTTATGCCGCTCTTTAACCAGATGCCGATCAGGATAACGCCCAACGCACTACTAATCATGTCAGTATGTCTGTAAAAATTCTGTAAGAAGCTCCAAAATTATTCTCTGATGTAGACCACAAGACAAAGCGGTAAGTTCAGACTAAGTCGTAAACAAACAACCCTTGTTTCAGGCTCAACGCTAACATAAATGATGTTAAGTTTTCTCGCCCCAAAAGAAAATAATAAAGAAAATTAGTTTGCAGGAGTCACGAAACTCCTCTTATGATTCAGATAGAAACCATACAGTTAATTGGTATTCATTTTGCTCCTTCTGTAAACTGAGTAGGCATCGCAAGCGTTACTTCATTCTGATAGCTGCGGCTGTCAACAGCCTCTCTACACCCTCAATAGCAAAAAATCAAGCACGAAGTTAAAGTGACGGATATGTGCAGAGTGAATGTACACGTTTGCTCTAGAGAGGGAAGCGAGGGCACAGCGGCTCAATGCAAACTGCCCGTTGCTTTCTTTGGTGTCTTCCTTTTCCGATAAAAGACTATATGACATCCAATTTCAAGGAATTGAACTGGCTGGTTATAAGAAGTCAATCTGAATTCAACCATGTATGCTATTAAATTTAAATTCCGGTCTGAAACTATACGGAGTGCCAGGCGGCATATATAAATGGAGGTACTTTGCGTTTCGTTTACATAGCAGTAAGAAAACGTGTTAGACATGAAGTAAGCCAAGGTTATTTGGCAAGTGCACAATGTTAACAGTAGTGGTGAAGTTTCACTGTTTTCCATGCCAGCTTACGAATAATTTAGCAACGGACTAAATATTAGGCGATGAAAACAAGAGACTCATGAGAATGGCTTTCACAGAAATGGACTCATAAGACTGGCTTTCACATTTTGTCTTCGTATTTTGCCATAAACTCTTCTGCGGTCAAAAGAAAGAGCCACACAAGTTGTACACATATACAAGCAACGCGCATTTTTTCCTGCAGTTATAGCGTGCGCCTCGTATAAAATAGCTAGCTGCTTTTCACCTTAGCCAGGAACCCAACGGCTGACAAAGAATAGCTGCAGTTCAAAATAATAGATTTCTTAGCGCACACAAAATATGCGATTGGGAGCCTGGAAAACGCTCGATCCGCAACCACTGCTAAACATCTGCCCTCAGAACACATGCCGCAGGTATACTGCAAGAGGTATAGGTAGTGAAGCTTGTTTTGTTTTTTTATTCTATCAGAATAATGTGCGCAGCGGCTCACAAAAATCACGTTTCTTACAACTTGCTGCGTTGACTTAGAGATTTTTTCCTTATTTGTACTGAGGACAAATCTTCGGTCTCACTTACTGGCGGTGGCACTTCCATGTAGACAGAAATGCAAACTCGCTTTTGTACTGATATTTCGGTGCAGGAAAAGAATCGCAGATGTGAGATCTTCGGCACCGTTCCACTACTACGTCCCACTATAGCCGCTGCTACCGCTTTGGCATAAAAAGCTCGTATATTATGATATCTCTGAAACACCACTAAACCTGATTAGTGACAAGAGTATCGTTAGAACAGGTTATCGAGTAAGCAGAGAGGACTGGCACAGTTTAACGGTTTACAATAAAATTTGCTCTGGCCCTTTATAATAAAAAATAGTAGGGTTTTAACGTATTTAAACCGAGTAGACACGCGAAAGCATGTGCTTAGCCTGACTGGTTCATGGTTTTGCTTTGCTGGGTCGTGCGCACGACTGGCAACGGCATTAGACTCAGGTTAAGCTCTGATTTGATCTGATCGCGACGCCGCAGGTTCAAATTCCAGTCGCAACAATATTTTATTTATTCAAGGTCGACATCAAGGCTCCAACAATGGCCCGGCTTTTTCAACTTTTCTTGTGAAGTAAAGTTTTCCCTATAAAACTTCACTCTCTCCCAAGGTCGAGAGAAGACATAAGCATGAAATGCCTTTCAGTAGCGGCGTAACACATTCTGAAGAGTGAACCATGTATCAACGCATGGTCTATCCTCGGGAAAACGCAACCATATTCGCCCGCAGCATCGCTCGGGCGGCAGAGTGCAACGTCCAGCACAACTACCTTCCGCCACCGACACTGTTTGCTATGGTTTCCGCGCCGCGCCGAAGACTGGAGCCAAGGGTCAGCACTAGATGGCGTGCCTCAATGGCCGTGCCTCCGGTCGAGATGAGTTGCCTGCTGGCGGGTGGATTCCGGAACGCGCGCGGCTCTCTGGCTGTGCTCACGTCACAAGGACTGCGCGTGCGCAGCTCGGGCAGCAGGACACAACGTGAGCTCCTTTCGCCGCGCGCTGGCTTCGCACAGCACGTGATTAGGAACGGGCGTTTGTGGGCGCATGCGCTGCTCTGGAGGAAGCGCAGCGCGTAGGCATCAAGAGGTGGACGAAAGTTTCGCCTTTAGGTTCGTCTCCGTGCTCTCGCTTCGGCTAGGCACCGTGCTCCCCCTCCACTCTGACGCCGAGGCCGCCGGCGGCGGGCCGGCAACGGAACTTCCGTGCCTAAAATGAAATAATAACAATGAGACCTATTGAAAGCCATAGAAGATCAATTTTCATGTTGTAATCCCGTGAATCTTTATGCCTGACTTTTTTGTGTAAGTCACAGCTGTAAAATACCCTTACTGAAGTTTTAAGGTAATAAACGAAACTGAACGATGCAGACTGCGACACTCATCGTACTGGTTTGGGCGACGATAACCCCATTCAGGGATCCTTGCTCAAAGTGCCTGAGGAGCATGGTGCTGCCGCCGTTTTGAGTCGCTGACTTCATCTTCGTGGCCCGGTTCAACATGAGTACGACGGCAAAACTTTTAACAGCATCACTATAAGGACACACGCTTCGGGATAATGATGAATTGGTAACTAAAGATCTCCTTGTGCATAGAAACGTTGCCAACAATGCTATTCAGCAACAGCTGCGTGAACCAACTCACAGTGGGATTAATCTCTGAAACTTAATTTCTCATCATCCTTGATTGCAGACGGACGACGTAATTGTCATTAATTGTTAGTTCACCAAATATGCAATATGACATCCATCTAAACACATCATTAAAGGACTATTTACCCCGCTGGTTCTGAGAATAAATAACTTATTTTACCTACACACAAAATTACTGCGCCTTGTCCATAAAGTTGCGTTTTGCTCGTTGTCCAAGCATGCTGATGAAATAGTCTACGTTACATCTACGTATTACGCCCTCTCAATACAGCTTAGCAACATTAGTTAGTACAGCTTAGTATGTTTAGCCCAACGTCATGCTTTAGAGTAGGAATATGGAAAACAAGAGCTGACCGACACCCCGAGCAATCACTGCGACAGGGTTCGAGCATGCTTTTTGTACATTTGCACGGTCTCACTAATCATTAACGCACTCTGAACTTCGAAGCAAACAGCTCGCATGACTTCTAGACGACGAGAGTAAACTAACGAGTGCGAAAGGCGAACAAACATTGATGTAGATTCAGGCTGGAGCATAAAGCAGGCAGGTATGAGTAGTTTCATCCATATAATTTTTTTTGGTTTGTAAAGAAACCGGCAAATGATGACTTAGAGCCTTCCCGAAACGTTTCCGGGAAGAACAACTTCCGGATGCCTAGGTGCGGGTTTTGATGTTCTGGCGGTGCAGACGCTACAGTATTTGTGGCCCTTCTTTCGGCAATCATAACGAGCTTCAGACAGCCAGACAGCCATGCTCACCGCAGATTGAGGAACAGCAAACGGGCCTGAAATCATGCTGTGTGCGAATCACTACCGTCAGCAAGGAGTACGGAATAGTCGGGAAACGGTTTCCACGTTTAGGGAAAGTTCTAATATCACGACGTAGAAGGCGTGGCTGTAGTCTTGCCGGCTACATTTTCACTAAAAGCAGGTTAGTCCCTGCAAGTTAAACGTTCTCTTCAGTTGTCATACTATTACGTGTTGAATTCCCCAATTAAAAGGCCTCGCTGCACTCTACGAAAAAAGGAAGTAACAGGGGACGAGAGGTTAGTCTTTTTGGGAACTAAATGACCTGCCACTGGCATTCATCCTTTTCGCGAATACCTGCAAAGGGTCTAACTGTTAGAACATTTGCAGGTATTCAAACCCAGAGCCTAACGTTAGATGGCGCTGACTTGCTCCGCAGAGCGCCGTCGGAGCCTTCTAGACACGGCTGCTCACCACTGTACATATTTTAGCCTGAGCCAAACAAAAACCTTGTGTTTGGAGCTCTTTGGCCTTAGATATCCTTGCGCCAAAAAAAAACCCGGCATGATCACCAGCCGCGTTTTCGAAATTATAAAAACTGATATGGATATTTCTTACGGTAGGCTACACGCCTCTCAATAATTAAGGAGCCTAACAGTAATAGCTAAAAAGTTAATTATGCAATATTAGTTAACCAGCCTGCTAGTTAGCACGCCTTCGCTCTATTCTGATGTACTTCGCCGCTGACAATGCTATGCCGAAAAAAGCGCCCTTCAAACTCAAAAGTCTATATTTAAAAATTGTGCAAAGGTTTAGGTGAAACACCCTGTATATGCTAATCCTTCCATATAGTCAGTATCCTGTTTCATGGTCGTTTGTTAATAGTTTAGGGCACGCTGCTTTTTCATCAATAAAAGCAAAACTGAGCAATTTCCGCTCGCCTCTCACGTCGCAAATCTATTTCAAGTTCTATCTGCCATGATGGCTATATGTTTTACAGCGTTCGACTGCACAGCCCAAGGCCTCAGGATTGAATCGCGGAAGTGGTCCTCGCATTTTGATGAAGGTGAAATTCAAAATGCTTGTGCGCGGTGAGATGTCGGTCGACGTTACAGAATTTCAGGTGACCAAAATGAAACCCAAGCCGTCCACTAAACCTTATCTCACAGCGCACATGCAGCTTCGGAACGGTAAACCCTCACATGCCACAACCTCTACTTGTATTTGAAGGTGTACAGCTGCTCTTCGTAACAATTAAAGGTACCTTCGTTGCGATGATTGGCTTGGCAACGACTAGCAGAATATCTTCTGCGGCGCGAGAAGCTGCGTGCGGCCAGCTCTGTACACAACTTAGTACCGCATGACATGGACAGAGGAGATTAATTTTTCTATATCTTCAATCAAAAAGGAGACTATTTTTTTTCTAGCTTCAATCGAGAAAGCTCGACAAGTTTAGCAAGTTAAAGCGCATGTATGCAGTTCCATGCCTAGCTTTTGAAACGATGGCCGCGGTGCGTTCTGCATCCGTGAAAGCTGTGGTTAAGTCCACTGGGGGCTTCCGTAACCGTAGAAGCTGGACGTGCTGTGCAATGTATTACCTTTGTCTTGTCTGCTGCTCTTGTCTTGTCAGAGTGCTGTGCAATGTGCAGCTCTTGTGCTGCTCTTGCTGCTTCATTCACCCAATTATAAATTCACTATACACAATATCTTTTATCAGGCCACCCTATAAGTGCGTGGGTGTTTTATGAGCAGTATACTGTTCACCACGCTTTCTTATAGCCCAATACCCTTTTGAAAAATATGTACAGGTTTGAATAGGAGACAAATAGGATTATGGCACATATCGTTTAACACTATAGGATCAAGCTTCCAAAGCGAATCAGCCGTTGAGTGACTCCTTAGTGGAGGGCTCCGTATAACTACCATTACCCGTGGTTAATTACTCGTGCACTTACATCACACAGTGCATGCAAGTCGTGGGTTCGAACCCGCCCACTACGGTAGCACTTCGATGGAGGAAAAATGTGAAAATTCCGTGTACTGTGCATTGTTAGTGCCCGTTAAGAACCCCAGGTGGTCGAAATTATCCGGAGCCCTCCACTACGGCGTCCTTCATAGACTGAGCCGCGTTGGGACGTCCATCCTATAAAGCCAAACCAAATGTGCCATAATCCTATTTGCTGACCCGTTCAAACCTATATACATTTTTCAGTAGGGTAAATACTTATTTTGCAGGAAATATTCATTTTTATTGGTATTCTTTCAATGTAAGGACCATATCGCATCGTTCACTTCATCTAACACTTCTTTTTCTCCTCTTCCTACTCAGATGAGTGTAGCAGAGAACAGGAAGAGGAGTTCATCTTCTAGTGATGCAAGTCCTAAGTGCATCGAGGGCCAAGCGAACATGGGCGTGATGCCGTGCTGCTTGCGTGGCCGTTACGCAGGAATTATGCTTGTGTTCGCGGGGCTCCTGATGGCTTCATTTCCGGCAAAAAGGCGAGACCATCACTGAACCGAAGTCACATAATGTTCCGGCTAACCCAACCAGCCGGGGCAACAAAACAACCTTAAGTGCAGTGGCCGGAGCTTCAGGACAATTTCTCTTCATATCAGCAAGCAAAAAGCCTCAAAAACGCAAGACAATGTATTTGTAAGTGACGACCTTTTTTCTTTGACGTCGCATAAATTGTCAACAAAAAAAAATACCTATCTTCTTTCTTAAATCAATGTGTTGAACTTGACTTCTAGCTCCAGCCACTGATGCGCGAGTGAATGTGTACAATAAAAATGGAAAAAAACACCCTTAATGTGCCACACCACTGTGCATCAACACAAACGTCATGAAATAAAGAACTGCACTATCGCAGCACAAAAATCCTCCGCAGTTATGACTTTCAAGATTAGAACATGACAGTGATTACGATGAATTGGCATGAGCACAGGGGAAGAACTCGGGATCCCAAGGCCTGCTGTGGGCGCTGCGAGCCCACCAGAAGCTGTGATCATTTTTTTTTCAGGACTGCTAAGGACCAGCGCAGAGCTGCTACCAACGCTATATATTTCGGTGAGACTTCACTGACAGAATGACCGTACTTCGATGCAATGCACTAATTTCGTGCCATCAGTTCATGTTGTGCGAAACAGCATGGCATGCGCAGTTTTATAAACTACTGCTGCGCACGCAGATTGGCTTTAAGGGAGCTTCATCCTGCCTGTGCATATATTCCCCACACTGACAGCAGCGAAAAAAAAAACCAAAGGTCTCATAAAGAATGAATATGTGCACTTACCGCTCCAAGTGCTTACTTACGCGCGCTGCTAGAGCGTTTCGAAGTATTTCCATCGAAAACCACCTCAGTGTAAATACTATATTACCCTTGCTAAAATGCATGAAGGTTACTATTTTTCAGATTGAAAAAGTGCTATTTTTCACCTACTATATAGCGCGAAATAGCAGTTTTTCTTGTTCGTATTTTATTTTTAAGCTAGTGATCGATGGTACGTCCCAACTGTGTCAAACAGGGCCGCAAACGCAAATTCCCCGTTGTCGTCATGAAGTGGTTTTATTTCAAGATCACACAGCGCGGAAACAAGAGGGGCGAGTAAAATGGCTTAAGACTCGGTTAGTACATTTTTATGCTGTCTGAATGTGTTCATATACCATAGCGTCCATTTTATGCGATAGCGTATACAGCTCGTTCCGTCAAAAAGCAGTCGGCGCAGTAGTAATCGACACCGCGTGTCGGAAATAATCGTGGCTTCGTAAAAAAAAGTATCAGGGCGATTTGTGGTTCTAGTTATTGATGAATGATTGGTGTGTTATAGGCGATGACGAGTTAATGAAATCGTTGTAATAAATTGGTTAATTAAAGAACTGAGGAATAAAAAATGAAAAATGCGTTGAAAGGTGTCAAACTGCTCAGAATGGAAAGCCTAAACCACTACGCTATCGCGTAATACCCTTCAGGTGAAGCTTAAGTGTCCTCGCCAATTCTTTTCTCTGCTGATCAAGAATGTGTTCAAAAAGAGCAGATTAATAATTTAGTTTTTCTTTAAGATAGAAAGGAAGAAAGCGCACAACATTCGTCGGCACATACATTGTGCAACGAAGCGAACGAAGCTGACGGCACAAAAAAAATTGCGCATTGTGAGGGTTCACGTCCAAAAACGACATATGAAGCTATGAGGGGTACCTTAAGAGCACCAGGTTTCATCAACCTGCTATGAGATCCCAAAGCACACTGAGTTTCTGTATTTCGTCTCAACAATCTTAGAGCAGTCTACAATCTTCTGATTAACTACGATCTACTAATAAATTCTTCTTAATTATACCGATGTGCACAGACAAAAATCGGAGGTGGTCAGTTATTTCTTGCGGTAAAATTATCCTAGATGGTTAGCATTGCGAGATTTTCACCTCCGATTTCCGGACTCAAAACGCATAATGACACACGCATAGCAGCGATGAAACGCGCAAAAATTATCGCTGGTGAGATGCACCTGTACCCTGGCGCATTTTTTTTCCAGCGGCTCAGGCCAACAGAAGAACCTGATAGCGGTTCCTCTTTCAATTTCGGCTAGTGAACTCAAAGAACCCCATATGCAACCCCTGCGTCGTCGGACTGAGTTGGAACCTTAATTTCTCTGAACAGTGCCTGCTAGGAGATTGTAACAATGAAAGGTTCTAAGGTTTCGTGTGAGGTGTTAGTGCTCATGGGACTTTTTAGCCTGTGGAAGAGCCCCACGGCAGATCGCCACGCAGAGCCGCAACGTTCATCGAAGTTAGTTCTGAGAGCGGTGTGCTATGGTGCAGGGGGTATAAGCTGCACAGGATGGACCAGCTGCCTGGCTCCCTTTCCTCGATGCGTGCGTGTCTCTGCCGGAATTTTCATGTGCAGGCAAAGTGAAAGTTGGATGCTGGTGTGATTGCGTATGCCTGTTTGCGCGATGCGACCTGGTTAATTCGGACTTGAACCCGGTCAGTGTGTTAACGGTGGGTGTGCTGCCATGCAAGAAACAAGAATAAAGAGCCGTCGTACAGACAAAGAAAAAGACGTGGCGCAGTGAAATCGTCGTCGCCTCGCACACCGCAGGCCTGGGTTCGATTCCCGCCAGAACTCAAATTTGCTTTATGTCACATAAACTTTTTCAAACTATGTTGTCACTTTATTCCACTAAGTAACCACCTCGGCCACCACGGCAACAACTAGGATACAATGTCGTTGCTATATGGAGGCCGCCGTCTTGGATTCTATCCGTGGAATCAGCATAACTCCAAGGCTCGAAACGTGACCAGTAGAGCTAATGCTCTAAAAGAGCTAAACGTGTGGTGACGCAAAAACACGTGTAACAGCCAAATTTCTCGTTGCTTCAAACTTGAAAACGAATTTGATTTGACTTTTAGTCTGTGAAAACTCTTTTGTCTCGCGTTGATTTCCCAGCCGCACACCGAAAAATATTTTGGAGAAGGCTGTCTGATGTATGCTGTGAAATAGTACAGTTCTCAAGATGATATCACGTCTCAATTTATTACCCAGCCTTACTAGCCGCACGAAGAGTTGGAACGTTGAAAAATTCGCTTACACAAAACTAGTTGGCTCAGAAATGGATGCTTGATAAATGTAAGCAAGCACGTTGATTGTCGAGGCCTGTAGATTCCATAAAACAATTTCACCTTTGTTGATATGCCTTGGGGAAAATGGTTCATTGTACAGCGAAAAACGTAACGTTGGTTTCGGCAGCCTTCAAAGATTAAGCACCACATCTGTACTCTTTAGGTTGGATTTTGTGATCAGATATCCTTGACGTGCAATTTGCATGAGGCATCTTCACCCTTTTCGAGATGATAGCCACAACACCCCTTTACTCTATTTAATGCAGCACAACCATACGCCAGGAATATGTCATGATATTGTTGCCGATTCTGGCACATTTTGATCCCACGGTCCCTACTGAACTCCGCACAGACGCCTGCGGCTACGGGATCGGAGCAGTGCTGGTACAACGCTCCCGGGATCCAGACCGCGTAGTTGCGTATGCTAGCCGCCTGCTTTTACCTGCCGAGCGAAATTACTCGATTACCGAACGTGAATGCCTCACCCTGGTTTGATATGTACCTAAACTCCGGCCATGCTTGTTCGGGCATGCTTTTTCTGTTGTCACGGACCACCATGCCCTTTGCCGGCTGTCCTCGCTCGCTGGAAGACCCTTCCGGGCGTCTTGGCCTTTGGGAGCTACGCCTTCAGGAGTATTTGTACAATGTCGTGTACAAGTCTGGACGTCTTCATTAAGATGCCGACTGCCCGTCTCGGAACCCTGTTCAGCCACCTGATCTCAGTGACACTGACGATATCCCTTCCCTGTTCGGCATTTCTGATCTACACAACATCGCCGAGGAGCAACGCAAGGACCCATATTTGCAAACCATCATCGAGGGCCTCAACTCTGGAAGCTCTAAACGCTCCCCGCAGCTCTTCGATACCAAAAATGGCATTATCTATCGCCGCAACTTCCGTCCTGACGGGCCCTCCCTCCTTCTAGACATTCCCCAGCAGCTGCGCTCTTCTGTTATCGCAGAACTCCATGGCCTGCCTGCAGCTGGGCACCTTGGTGTGGCAAGAACTTAAGATCGGATACGGAGCCATTTCTGTTGGCCTGGATTATATCGTACAGTCCGGCGTTACGTCACTACTTGCGACCTCTATCAGCGCAAGAAGAAGCCTTCGGCACCAACTCCTTGTCTTCTGCACCCTATAGACGTGCCCGTGGAGCCGTTCCACCGCGTAGTGCTCGACCTCCTTGGGCCATTCCCGACCTCGGAATCCGGAAATAGGTGGGTCGCAGTAGCCGCCGACTATGCCACTCGGTCCGCTATCACCCGGGCATTGCCTAAGAGCTGCGCGACCGATGTCGCTGACTTTCTTTTGCACAAGCTTATTCTACAACATGGTGCCCCTCGTCAATTACTCACGGACAGCGGACGCTATTTCATGTCCCGAGTTTTTGACGACATCCTGCATTCATGTTCTACCAAGCATAAAATTACCACAGCATACCACCCGCATACGAACGGGCTAGCCGCGCGTTTGAACCAGACCTTAATAGACATGTTGTCTGTGTGCGTCTCCCCCGACCACAAGGACTGAGATCTCACCTTGTCCTATGCAACTTTCGCTTACAACAGCTCCCGGCATGACACAACTGGTTATATCCGTTATATCTTTTATATGGGAGACACGCCGTCCTGCCTTTGGACACACTCGTCCCATCAGCTGACCGTTCCGTCACCGCCTACGCCCGTGACGCCATTTCTCAAGCTGCAGACGCTCGCCAAATCGCCCGTAGTCGGCTTCAAGCGTTCCGGGAGGGACAGAAGTCTATGCACGACAACTGCCATCGCCACGTCACCTACAAACCGGGGTCACTCGTTCTTCTGTGGTCCCCTTCCCGCCGCGTCGATCTCTCTGAGAAACTTCTATCCCCCTACCATGGCCCTTATTGTGTGGTGCGTCAGGTCACCGAAGTCACATTTGAAGTTGCCCCTCATGCGCCTGCATCCTCATCATGTAGACCACCCACCGATATTGTTCACGTTATGCGTCTTACGCCCTACCACGTCGCTCCTCTATCACCGGCCTAACGCCGGGACGGCGCTCGTACCACCGGTGGTGGGTAGGTAGGCAGGCCTCAAACAATGCTGGCACATACCAACTGCGGGAGAGTGGCCAAAACACAGGCGTTTAATTGCTGGATACAGGAAAGTTTTGACGGGAAAATGAGTGCTAATAGCATGTAGGCTGATGACCGGGCGTCATGTTACGACAAAGTGGAAGTGGAAGACGAAGTGACCTCTTGCGTGGAAAGGCGAACGAAGAAGAGGAAGTTATTGTGGCTCCATGTTCGCCTTGGTGCTCCCTGCTAGAAACTCTTCATTCTAAACCCCTAACGCTTGTAAATAAATGTAACTAGTATGTCCCCGTAACAATATTGTCGCTGAGAGATTACTTCACATCCATGGCATAGAAAAATAAATAAAACAAGTTACGCCCTAATGATCAAACGATTATAAAGTAACTTTTCATCAAGCACTATCGTAACCTGCCCAGGAGGAGGCATGCCAACTTGATTGATAAGTGAACGTATCCTTGTCGATGTTACCTAAATTTAATGAACGCGTTGCTGCCCAGTAGAAGAACTAATCAGCAATACTGTACAAAACTGGCAAACTTTTAACCAGGCGCAGGCAAGATACGTAGCTGTGTTTGGCTAAGCGCTTAGTTATACGAAAAGTTTGCAAGAGGAAATGGAATTGTCCATTTAGTTTATTGAAACAAGCGCATAAACTCTGTTGCGTCATTGTTCTCGCAAGCTCACCTCGCAATAAGAGCCAAATGAGGCGATCAGTAGAAACGTTCATCTCAACTTGTTTATTTGTCCTATAAATTCAAAAACCTTTGATGCTAGGTTACTGCCTATTTGTTTTTTCAGTGACGTTAAGAAGTCAGAGAACAGGATTCAAAGCCCGCACCTTTTTCAGCCATTGTTTAAGCATAGAAACCACGTGTCCAGTGCATCACAGATTTTATCTTCAGCTGTACTGCCTCCAACACAACCGGCCCTGTTTTAAGCGCTGTCTCAGAGAACACCAGTGCATTCCACTGCGCTCACTTAAAAGGAGTGCTCCAAGCATACTGGGGGTCTCGCAATTGAGGAGGACGCACGAGCAGAGATTGCTTATACTGAAAGGATGCGTGGGTCCGCACGAAAAAAAAAGTGCGTTAATTCAATTGAGAACAAAATCGAGAATTCTGAAGCAATTCTCACTATCCAGAACGAACAAAATCAAATATATGTGTCCCGGAGCAAGCCATTTCCTTCCTAATATCGCCACATAGCCATGAAAAACTCTGCGTAACGTATTTAAGCGTTTGAAAACGGTTTGGAAGCTTTGCAGTCTCGTCCACGGATGCTAGAAAGAACTGGTGCAGGAAAAAACACGCGCCCTAAGTCTGCTCATAATTATATGCTTATCGATTTCATTTTACGCCACAGTCGCAAAGCGGCTATGCCGCTAGACTTCTCACAGGAAGTTTCTGCGTATACTAAATGTAGCGCTCACAAAAGGCAATGTATGTAATCAAGGATACCTTATCAATTGTCGGGTACTTCACTTCATATTTTTTTACCAGTTGGTGTTAACACTTGCTTCAGTTCTCTTCCAAGCCGCCCTATCACTAAGGAATGTTGCGTTTGGACTGAATATAGTAGATGTAACGGTCCAAATGGTCCAAATTACCAAATCACTTCTGCTAGCAAAAAACTGTTTAGGCGTAGAGACGTTGAGCAGAATGCATCCTGCGGCCGAAAGCTGCGTTGTGTAATAGGGAGGTCCCGAGAGGTAAGGTCGATATCTACACAGATAGCTCCGGATTGCGAAAAACAAAAACTTTTTGTGGCCACGCCAAGCACAAAGGAATGCGCTCCTTCCCTTTGCCGCTTTGTCTTTAATATCTACTTTGCTCCCATTATACCTCCTTGTAAATGAACTGTTGGTGACTGCAGACGTTATTCGAGCCATAGTAATCGCAGGCTCGACTTCGGAAAAGGAAACATCATGGCGTTCATCATCGCCTCTCTTCGACAGATTCTGCCAGTTGTTATCAAGGGATGAGATGGGCAATGCCCAGCCAAGCTTTGCAAATCCTCAGTTGTTGGGCAGCAACAGCGTTGGACTAGGTCCACTCCTTAGTCACGAGAAGTGTCTATGGACAATAACACCCTTACCCACTGTTAGAGCATTAGCAGCCTTTCATACGCCAGGGTATGAATTTTCTTTATTCAGTGCGGTCCTATATATATACTGATATGTGATGTAACATGATTCACATGACTAAGTCTTCACGCCAGATGTACATATTTGGCGTGGTAGCCGATGTTCTGCGCTATCTCAACTCTTTCCCATTCATTTAAGTAACATGCGCTCACTTAAAGAACTCTGGTTTAAACCTGTCTGGTTGTCTGGGAAAACGAGCCCTTCGACGCCGCGCAGACTCCATCTCCTGCCTGGACGCAGCCGGCGCCTTAGCCAAGGAAGCTTCCGCCAGATCATACGATGCAGGCTCCCTCTGGTTGGCTGGGGTAATGGGTCGGGCGCTAGAGCTTCGCCGCTGATGTGCCCCCACTGCAACGGCGACGACGGTGCCGTGTCGCGCTCGGCTGGTGGCTCCTCTTTCGGTGCGGCTGGCTTAGCACCACATCCGTGTGCGGCGGAGTTGCACTGGGGTCGGCGTGCAGAGAACGCCGGGGATCGGCGTCCATGAAGGGTAGTTCATCGCGCACTTTCCTCATGTATTAATCTGGGACACAACACCTTCTTCAAAGGCGGCACGACCGCCACGCAAAGTTTTCACCAAACAACTGTCGCCCAAAACGAACATGGGCTCCTACCTCCCGAAACAAATCGCACTGCGCTTGGAATTCCTCCTCTTTGTGTTGCATAGCCTTTCCAAAATGAGGTTCGAACAGAGTAAGTTTTGTGCGTGGCTGGCCCTTCAAAACACGTCCACCGGGTGATTGGCCCGTCACATTGCTAAGTGTGTTACGACAGGACATGAGGAAACTAGCAATGCTTCCCTTGCACCGTCGGCTGCCTACCCGGAATCACTTTCAAGCACTTGCTTTAGCAAGACCTTCTTCACGTTTTGTACGTTTCGTTCTCCACCACATTTATGCTCGGCGTGATGAGAAGGACATGAACATGCTTTATGCCTTTGGTTTTCATCGAATCAACGAGCTCATATGAGGTCGTCGCTCACCAACACCTGGGGCAAGGTGAAGCCAATGTTTCTTGTCGAAACGTTGGCAACAAGCTGGCAGAAACGTTGTTACCCCTGAAGACCAGCTGTTATCTTGCCTTCCGGGAACATTACATGCCCTGTCTAAGTCAATTTCGTCCTTTTGATTTCGACCACGATGTTATTAACCTGCGTTTGTTCCCTCACCCACTTTGCCCGCTTGCGGTGTCTTAACGTTCCACCTATCATTTTTCTTTCCATAGCTCGCCGCGTTGTCCTTAACTTAAGCTGAACCCTTTTCGTTAGCCTCCACGTTTCTGCCCAATAGATGAGCACCGGTAATATACTGCTGTTATATAATTTTCTCTTTTGGAATGCTAGTAAACTTCCATTAATGATCCGAATGATGCTGCCAGTTGCGCCTTCCGGTTCAGGAAAAGCGAAAATTCATCGCTGCGTCTGAGTTGCTCTTGGAGCAAGCCGTCGTGCGATGTAACCTATAGTTTTTGGACGTAGCTCCTAACACTTCACTGCACTTGGGGTCAAATTCCTTTTTGGTTTAGCTGTCAGCGCCTGCTTACACGGACAGGGCAAATTCTCACTCAGTTTGTATGGTGTCGGGAGGTCATGATTTTTTTTAGATCTAAAGTTAACAGTCGATGAGACCAGGATCGAGAACGGTTTGAGTTAGCACTGCTTGTAGTTCAGCACGTTCGAGTTTTTGCTTGGGCGCCGTCAGCTCTGCTTCTTCTTAGACGTGCCTGCTTTCTCTATTTTCCATTTTGGACATCAAACCTTCACGTTATAGAAAAATAAAAAATGAACGCTATATGTTCTCTGCTACTGACCTGCTAGGCTAAGAATCGCTACGGAGTCGGTGCGCATCAGCAGACAACCTATGTATTGCTTAGATGGTTCCTGGGCCTGCAGCTAATCAGGTGGAATCCCCACTCCTCTCAGTCTCCCCCCCCCCCCTACCCTCCAGGAGTAAACGTACGGGAAAATTTTTTTTGGTGCCGTTCGCGTGAGCATATAAGAAACGGGCTAAGATCACAGTGGAACTGTAGCCAAGTCGCCCGACAGTGAGTTTGCCCAACTCAGGTGACAGGCGTTCGTGCGCTTTTTTGAGACTAATATAAGGCGGGGTTCAACAAGATTTCTCTTTTCAGACGCACGTAGATACCTTCAAGTTTCAACTCAGACTTATCGTGTTGTGCTTAGCAGGACATGCATTTGATGTTGGCAGGAATAAAATAATTGCATGAATCAACATGAAATAATTTCAGTGATACAGAAGACCAAACTGCTTGCTTCAAGAAGCCACTTTATTAAAGTCTACGTGCAGAAAAATCAACAACTTGTGCTCCAGGTGGCAATTCTGACTGCTACAACCGTTATGCCCTAGCATGCCTCTAGATTCTTGCTAATATCAGTTAGCGGTGGTGATAGATATCATTATATTGTGCTATCTGTACGTAAGCTCCTATCGTTTAAGGGTGCTCTTTTTACGAAAGCATAATTTAAATTGTATCTTTTCTCTTGGCGTACAACTAAACTAGCGCAAAAACAGCCCAGCCTTCGGCTTCTGGTGAAAGGTACGCGAGGCTCTTCTCCAAGCTGCCGGGTCCGCTCTGACAACGATGCGTACCGCTGTCTTCTTTTTCGCATGCCGCAGCCCTGGGAACAAAAGGAAATATTCGGAGACACTTAATCTCCGCCTTCAAAGGTACGACGCGACAACGGTTCCTCTTGCCCATGCAGACAGGGTCATTGTTTCTTTTTTCGCAATCCGAATAAATATTGTTGCGGGAAAGAATATATTTACAGTTATTTACAAAAACGAATGAACAGCTACGGGCGGCACTCAGAACACAGCCAGAGAAGAGTTATCGTCTTCTTCCTCGTCCACTCGTTCACTCGCTCAATGTCGTCGTCGTCGTCTACCCGCTGCAGGACCCCCGGCTGATGAAACGCCGTCTCGGCGTTAGAGTGGTGGCGTAGGAGCGTCGTGATAAGGTTTGAGGCGGCATACATGGACGACGTCGGTAGAGGGGCCAGAGGACGATGGCGAGGACGCAAGAGGAGCAATTTCATAGTTCACGTCGGTGACTCGGCGCACCACACGGTAAAGGCCACGGTAGTGAGAAAGGAGCTTCTCGGAGAGACCGACGCTGCGCGACGGCGTCCAGAGAAGGACGAGTGATCCGGGGTGATATTCGACGGCCCGGTGCCGGCGGTCGTAGGCGGACTTCTGGGAAGCTTGAGAGGCACGGAGCCGACTACGGGCTATTTGGCGAGCCAGCGTGGCCTGGGCGATGGCGTCCTGAGCGTAAGCAGTCGTGGGGACTGAAGAAGGCGGCATGAGTGTGTCCAAAGGCAATAGGGGGTGCCTACCAAACAAAAGGTAGAAAGGGGAATAGCCTGTTGTGTCATGCCGTGAAGAGTTGTACGCAAATGTCACATAAGGCAAGGCTGCGTCCCAATCGCGGTGGTCCGGTGAGACGTGCATTGCTAACATATCGGTGAGCGTGCGGTTGAACCGTTCCGTAAGCCCGTTGGTTTGTGGATGGTAAGCTGTCGCGAACTGGTGCTGCGTGGCACACGAACGAAGAATGTCATTAATCATTCGGGACAGAAAATAACGACCACGGTCGGTGAGCAGTTGACGAGGGGCGCCATGGTGAAGAATTACGTCTTGGAGAAGAAAATCGGCGACATCGGTAGCGCAGCTAGTAGGCAAAGCACGCGTGATGACGTACCGAGTCGTATAATCAGTTGCGACAGCGATCCACTTGTTGCCGGAGAGGGACGTGGGAAAAGGGCCAAGAAGGTCGAGGCCAACACGTTGAAAAGGTTCCGGAGGTACGTCGATGGGTTGTAGGAGACCGGCAGGCAAAGTGGAGGGCCTTTTCCGACGTTGACACAGGTTGCAAGCGGCAACGTAACGCTTGACGGAACGATACAGACAAGGCCAAAAGAAGCGGTGCCGCACTCGAGCCTACGTGCGGGACACGCCAAGGTGGCCGGCTGTCGGCAGATCGTGCAATTCCTCAAGGAGAGAAGAACGTAGATGTTGGGGTATGACGAGGAGCAGCGGAGGACCGTCGGAGCGTAGGTTGCGGCAATACAAAATGCCATTCTGGAGCACATAAATTTGCAGAGACGGAGATCGGTTTGCAGAGCGGAGGCCATCAAAGATAGGTTGTAAAGATGAGTCGTTGCGCTGTTCGTTGGCGATATCGGTGAGAGCAGTGATAGCTAAGAGGCAGGGTAGAGTCTCAGCGTCTTCGAGGTCAGGTGGCTCTACAGGGTATCGGAATAAACAGTCAGCATCCTGGTGGTGACGACCGGACTTGTACACGACAGAGTATGAATACTCTTGAACGCGCAAAGCCCAGCGACCAAGGCGACCGGTGGGATCTTTTAGTGCAGACAGCCAACAGAGAGCGTGGTGATCAATGACGACAGTGAATGAGCGGCCGAACAGGTACGGGAGGAATTTAGCGACAGCCCAGACAAGGGCGAGACACTCGCGCTCAGTAATGGAGTAATTTTGCTCTGCGGCGGAAAGTAGGCGGCTGGCATAAGCGATGACGCGATCTTGGCCCTGTTGACGTTGGGCTAGCACGGCACCGATCCCATATCCGGAGGCGTCGGTGCGAATCTCTGTGGGAGACGACGGGTCAAAATGGGCTACGATGGGCGGAGAGGTTAGCAAATGAACGAGGGAGGAAAATGAGTTTTCTTGAGCAGGGCCCCAGATAAAGGGGGTGTCGTTCTTAAGAAGGTCGGTGAGGGGGCGAGCGATGCCGGCGAAATCTTTGATAAAACGTCGAAAATACGAGCACAGGCCGACAAAGCTGCGCACATCTTTCGACGACCTAGGAAGAGGAAACTCCTTCACGGCTTGAATTTTGACTGGATCTGGGCGTACACCAGAAGCATCAACCAGGTGTCCGAGAATAGTGAGTTGGCGACGACCGAATTTGCATTTCGATAAGTTCAGCTGGAGTCCGGCGTTACGAAACACTGTCAAAATACTGGAGAGGCGTTCGAGGTGCGTGGCATGCAAAAGTAGGCGAGAAAACCACAACATCGTCTAGGTAGCAGAGGCAGGTAGACCACTTAAAGCCGCGAAGAAGAGAGTCCATCATTCGTTCAAAGGTAGCCGGCGCGTTACAGAGTCCGAATGGCATGACTTTAAATTGGTATAAGCCATCAGGCGTCACGAAGGCACTCTTTCACGGTCCTTTTCATCTACGGCAATTTGCCAGTACCCCGATCGAAGATCAATTGAAGAGAAATATTTGGCGCCGTGGAGGCAATCTAATGCATCATCGATCCTCGGGAGAGGATATACGTCTTTTTTTGTGATGCGGTTTAGGTGCCGGTAATCAACGCAGAAGCGCCAGCTGCCGTCCTTCTTTTTTACCAGGACAACTGGAGAAGCCCAAGGGCTTGACGAGGGCTCGATGATGTCTTTTGCGAGCATCTTATCGACATCTTAATTTATGACGGTGCGTTCAGCGCTGGACACGCGGTACGGACGTCTGTGGAGAGGAGCGGCATCACCGATGTTTATCCGATGCGTCACCACAGAGGTACGAGTCAAAACACGGGCATCAAAGTCGAAGATATCGCGAAAAGATAATAAGAGGCACCTAAGATCGTGAGCTTGCATCGCTGGCAGGCCAGAACAGATCATGTCGGCGTAGTCATCCGTTGGTATCTCTGGTGATGTTGCCGCAGGCAACAGGCATTGATAAGTGGAAGGTAAGCAGCTGTCCACCACTGATATGACACATTCGGCAGCAGGGCACAGCGCGGCGAGTGAGATGCCTTGCGGGAGCGGTTGGATAGACGAGCCAAAGTTCAGAACCGGAAGGTACGCACGGTTTGCCGACATTGTAAAGACAGTGTGCGCAAGCGCAATACTTCTCGTGAGGGCAACGTCAAGGTCCGGAGTGACTACGTAGGGGCCATCACGGACAGGGGGAACAGATGAGAAAGAAATGTAAGTTGCGGCTTGAGGCTGTAGACGGACAAAGTCGACAACAGAAAGACGAGGTACAACTGGGGACGGCGACTCAGCAGAAAGAGGAAGGTCAAGCTGGACAACACTGGTGGCGCAGTTGATGAGGGCTGAATGCTCAGACAGGAAGTCGAGGCCAAGAATGACGTCATGAGGGCACTGGTCCAGAACAGAGAATAGAACGGATGTATGGCGGCCGGATATGGTCACACGGGCTGTGCATAGTCCAACCACAGGAGGCGTTCCGCCGTCGGCAACGCGGAGAACGGCTGTGGGTGCAGGGGTCAGTACCTTTCTGAGGCGGCGTCGTAGGGTGGAACTCATGACGGACACGTGCGCGCCCGTGTCGATCAGGGCTCTCACAGGGACTCCACCGACATGAATAGTGAGCAAATTTTGGTGTGCGCGAAGGACTAAGCGAGAATTTTGGGACTGGGGCTGTACTGCAGCATCACCTACAGACACTGCAGCGTCTAGTTTTCCGCTTGCGAGCGACCGTAGGGGCCAGGAGAGGAGCGACGGCGTATGGGCGAACGAGACTGCCGACGCAGGGGGGACGGGGAGCGGCTGGAGCGGGAAATCTGGCCGTCAACGGTAGCACTCTGCTGGGCTGGAGGGGGCGTGAAGTGGCGGGGCTGGTCATTGTTGCGGTGAGAGCTTAGATGACTGTATGTGCTACGACGAGACCAATAATTGCGACAGTGACGGGAGATGTGGCCAATGCGGTGGCAGAGGAAACAAATGGGTCTGTCGTCGGGTGTCCGCCAGTCGTTAGGGTTACGGCGACGTGGAGCGAATTAGGAAGGTCGTTCAGGAGCAATCGCAGGGATGTCATGTGGTGATGAAGGACGCACAGGGCTGACGGGCTGGAGACCAAGGTTTGCAAGCTCTTGACGGATGACGGCTTGTACCATCGAGATGTTGGGCAAGTGGTTGTCGCCATCACGTAGAGGCAGGGCGGTAGGGGACATAGCTTCGAGTTCGCGTCGAATGATGCGGGTCACATTTTCTGGAGGCGCAGGAGTTTGCCGGTGCAGCAGGTCTTCACATGAGGAAGTCGCAGCCGTGTTGGGGAGGCGTCTGTACGGCTGACTAATACGTCTGCTTTTAGCTTCCTCGAAGCGGCGACATTACTTAATAATGCCGTCGACTGTAGTGCAGTTCTTGCAGACGAGCAGGTTGAAGGCGTTGTCGGCGATCCCCTTCAAACACGTGACCCACTTTGTCAGATTCGGGCATGTTATTGTCAACTTTGTGGCAGAGGGCCAACACGTCCAGAATGTAGGAAACATAGGATTCCGTAGACGTTTGAGCTCTGGACGCAAGCTCCCTCTTAGCAGCGAGTGTTCGGCCGAGCGGCCGTCCAAACAGCTCGCGCAGTTTATGCTTGCAGACGTCCCAGCTGGTCAAATCATCTTCGTAAGTCTCGTACCAGACGCGGGCGGTGTCTTTTAGATAGAAGATGACATTCGCGAGCATAAGAGTCGGATCCCAGCGGTTGTACGTACTCACGCGTTCATACATGTTCATCCAGTCATCCACGTCAACGTTGTCGGTGCCAGAAAATGTCCCATGGTCACGAGGGGAAGAAAGAACGAGCGATGGCATTGCCGATTGTGATGTTTGCTGGGAGGCGTCTTGAGTCATGGTGAGCGAAGTCAGCTGGCGGCCGCTGCGGAGCTCCGTCTTCGGTAGGCGTAGAGGGAAGCCGCACCTCCACCAAATATGTTGCGGGAAAGAATATATTTAAGTTATTTACAAAAACGAATGAACAGCTACGGGCGGCACTCAGAACACAGTCAGAGAAGAGTTCTCGTCTTCTTCCTCGTCCACTCGTTCACTCGCTCAATGTCGTCGTCGTTGTCGTCGTCTACCCGCTGCAATATGTGAAGTTTTGCACGACATACATTTAAAATCCCGCTTTAGCCAAGCCGTACGAACGTGCCTGCTTGGCCTAGCGATGGCTGCATGTCTGACTTCCAACCGAAGGGTCAGGGCTTAAATGGCTGCAAGCAAGAGGTAGACTGAGGGTACTGGCTGATAGCAAAACGTTTCCGAACACTTTTTTTTTCAAGGAGAACTTGACACGCGCAAACAGTGAACCATTATGGAGGACAAGGGTTCAGGGCAAGCAAAGGCATTCAAATTTTCCTCGGTTCGAAGAGAGAATATGTTCGCTAGGAACGCTCAGGGCGCTCGCGCTCTAAAAATAATGCTGATACATGTTGTTGGCAGCATGAACTGAGGCCCTTTTCTCGCTCCAAAATGTAATTTCCAGATTTTGTCTCTTTTGTTCAGACCTTTCAACCTGTGGCTGATAGCTCTTAGAAACTTCTGCACATCAGTATTCGAAGCATCAGGAAATATTATGACGAATTTACGTTTTGTTGCTAATAAGCTTAGTGGAATATGATAGACGTGTTTGCACTAACGGAAGTCAACGTTTGCGACGCTCTAAGCGACACCTTCCAGCTTCCCGATCACCGCGCATGCTTCCTGTCATGTAACAGCAGTAGAGGCGTCGGTAGCATTACGGTGCACTTCAAGGAATATTACTGGTCTCTGAAATTAATGTCTTTTTACCGCAGCAGAAGTTATAGCATTTAAAATATAGTAGTCTTTCAAGTTATTAGCGTTTAAGAGCTAGTCCGGTGGTACCAAACCCGAGCAAAATCTTCCCTTGTCTGTTCACGTTGTCTCTTAGCATTGTGTATTCGCCAAGCGTGAGCGCTCCGATGTTGTTGTTGCCTTAGTGACATGGCACATCTCCCGCGGCACTGCACGCTCTGCGCCGTCTTCTACGAGCAGCTAATCTGGTGGTACTGACACGACCGAAATTGTCTCTTGCGAGTCCGCAGCTGGCCTAGCGCGAGCGCTCCATCGATGGCGTTGTTGTTGCTGCATTCGTGACATGTCACAAAGGGCAACAACAACGACGTAGCGCTCTCGCTATCATCGTCTTCTACGTAGCCAAAATCCGAGCTTTCGCACTAATTCGAATGAAGTAAACATTCTCTGTAGTTTTCTTTTCCTTGGTGTACATATTGCCCCCTTTCTCAGAATGTAACCTGCATTGTTGGGAAACTATACAAAATCCGCACCAATAAATTTGTTGGCAAGAACTTGTTCACGATTCCAGACCTCAATGCCCATTTATTGAAGCCTGATCGCTATAGTGTTTTTGCAGACTTCAACATTGAGCCGCTCATCTGCGAACCCAATAGAAAGGAGTTTCTTAAGAATCAGCTCACAGGTACTTGTCTTGATCACGCTAACGTCTATGTGTTTGACATTAGTTCAGTGTCAGCAACTGCAGTTCAACAGAAACCTGCAGATCACTATATTATTGCACTTCGCTTACTTAAAGAAGATAGTATACAGCACTCTGATTGTCATAAATGTTAGGTGCTCAGTATGAATGGGACTCACTTATAGACATAGCACTAAAGATTCGGCGTGTGACAACTTTGTTCATATATTTGGCAGAATTAAAGACTCTGCAAGAAGGCTACATTTGTGAAGAAACCTAAAATAATTGTCAGTGGCTTATTCCTCAAATTCAAGCAGTAATCAAAGAAAAAGAAGCTACCTGGTCTAGATGACGCAAAGCGCCATAAAATGAGAACGTCCGTGCGCAATTTTGCGTTGTTAGAGTTATAGTGACAATGCTTTTCTGCTTATCAAAAAGGAATTTCTTTTCCTAGCAACGTCACGCCTCTCGTCAAAATGTAGAAAACGCGTGGTTGCTAGTGAACCAGTTGCGTGAAAGTCAAAGCTTGTCTATCCAGGAGTCGATAGAGCGTAATTTTGTCACCGCCTCTACCACACTGGCGAAAGCATTTACTGATGCCTTTACTGCTGAGCAACGAGTTGCAGTTGAAAGCGTGAGTTCGATCAAGTTAACGAATAGTGTCGTGCCATCAGTTTCCTTCCGTTTATTACAGAATTAAACCCTACCCTGCTACTAGTATCACATCTATCCTCAACTATAACAAATCTGCCCGACTTGATAACCTATTCATGGCTTACATAAACAGAAACTGCAGCCCTGAAGAAAGCTTTGCTGTTCATAACAAAGGGCAAAATAGAATGCGACGTATGGCCACATTCTTTGAAGTGTGCACGCTTTGTTCCTGTTTAGGAAGCGGCAAAAAGCATTGTCGTCCTATTTATGTTGATTCCTGCGTGTTTCAGGTTTAGAAAAACATGTTCTATATCTGCGATGGATGCTGTTGTTACTAGAACATAGCATACCAAGCGAGCAACAATACGGCTTTCTTTCGGGAGAACCGAGGCGCTAAAGAAAAATCTTTCGGGCTCGCTTCATCTGAGCATGTAGATCAATGCGGTTGCCTCTGGGCTCTTCTTAAACGTGGAAAAAGCCTTGAACACACTGAACCATACCATACTGTGTAATAAATTGTACTCATAGGCATTTATCAGTTCTTGTAATTAATCCAAAACTACCTTCACAATCGCTCCCAAGTGGTAAAGTTCGGGCCTTGTAGCAAGTTTGCGGTATGGCGTCCCTCAATAAGAAATATTACCTGCTTCTTTTTTAGAATCATACGTCAGTTATTTATACGATCACGTAAAATTGTCCAAAGTATATCCTTACGCTAATGACACTTCGCTCGCATCGACCAACACTGATTTTTCTCGTGCCCTTGTTCCCATTCAAGATGACGCTTTTAGGATTAGTGACTGGTTGACTTCTAATTTAATACAAATGAGTAGCACAAAATCTCGAGTGCTTTTTCCGCGCAACCCGCATAAGAGTGTACCAAATGAAGGCTCTATCTTTTTACCCATCTCACTCTTTTGCATGTTGTTTCGCCCCTCTAACCAACGTGCCGTCTGTCAAGTGTCTTAGCTTATATATGGACTATGATATGCCATGGACTGTGTAAAAAGCTGACAAGTGTTGCATGCATGCTCTTTTATTTAAAAACATTTCGGCCCGTACCGAACAATTCTGTCCAAAGGCATTTTGGAGCGGGAAACCATTTATGAACGCAATTCTTTCATATAATGGAAAACTTCACTACAACAATCAATAAACCTGCAGATCACCCGAAGGTAGTCTTGCATTTTTTTTCTATTACCGTTTTGCTGTTGTCGAAAGTGTTCACCACTGGTGTGTCAAGTGTCTTAGCTTATATATGGACTACGATCTGCCATGGACTGTGTAAAAAGCTCACAAGTGTTGCATGCATGCTCTTTTATTTAAAAACATTTAGGCCCGTACCCAACAATTCTGTCCAAAGGCATTTTGGAGCGGGAAACCATTTATGAGCGCAATTCTTTCATATAATGTAAAACTTCACTGCAACAATCAGTAAACCTGCAGATCACCCGAAGGTAGTCTTGCATTTTTTTCTATTACCGTTTTGCTGTTGTCGAAAGTGTTCACTACTGGTGTGTCAAGTGTCTTAGCTTATATATGGACTACGATCTGCCATGGACTGTGTAAAAAGCTCACAAGTGTTGCATGCATGCTCTTTTATTTAAAAACATTTCGGCCCGTACCCAACAATTCTGTCCAAAGGCATTTTGGAGCGGGAAACCATTTATGAACACAATTCTTTCATATAATGTAAAACTTCACTACAACAATCAATATAACTGCAGATCACCCGAAGGCAGTCTTAGATTTTTTTCTATTACCGTTTTGCTGTTGTCGAAAGTGCTCACCATTGGTTTTCTATATCAGTCGTAACTGTTCGATGCGATCAATGGGAACACTTTAGAAGAAAGATTTTGCTACATATCAGAAGAATGGACCATTGCTTTCAATACTTTGATAACAGTATCTTACAATTTTTAAATTTTCTAAAATTTTCGTTTGAGAACGTTGGGCATGCTTTATATTAGAAAATCTGCCGCCCTGGCTAGGGGTTATATTGCGCTTAGATGTGGCTTGTGTTGTTTCCTCAGTTGCTCTGACACACGACAAAATAAAATTAATAGGGATTTCAAAAACACTGTAGACAGTGTTATTCACACACTTCAGGAAAAAAACTCCTTACAATGTGTTCAAAGCAGTCAGTTCGCCTTCCTTTGACAACCTATTCAAACAGACTATCGTGTTAAAATATCTTTTTGATAGCAGATATAGACATAAAAGTTTGAAGCCTGTACCCTTGCTATGCTTTTCCTGTAGTGCGCATTAACTGTGGCAAAGCAGTAAGGTCGTAAATGAACTGCCGCACGATGTGTTTTCTTTAACTTCCAGGGAAAGGCTGAGCGCTGCCGTGCAAACGTTATGCAACTTGTAATCCTCGCTGGAAAATTCGCATGTTGACCTCGATCTGGCGTATTTTATTTCTTTGATCAAATTGTAGTTGCCGTTTCGCGAAAATGACTGTGGCGTTCGGGTTGTGCTACACAAGCCCACTTGACGCTTTGGCGCGCCCGTTCTTGTACTTAATGGCGACTAATGCTGCGCAATAAAGGATATTTTATTCTATTCAACTCCTCACTACACAAATGTTCTTTTCAGCGCAATTCATTTACTTTATACACTAACATGTCCTAATGAAGTTTTAGTCAAGTTGCAAGCCTCTAATCACCACTTTTCTAATCTTCTAATCGCTTTTCAAATCCATCGCTCCACGTATGACAGACACCTTTTGGACTGATTTTTCGGTAACAACGACGATGGCAACGTCGACGCGGGCTTTTCTGCAGAACGGCACTCTTACGCTTTTGCGTAACATGGTCCATAAGGTATATGGGTTCGGCCTGGACGCTAGCTGACCTGCGAGTTAGGTTGTGCTTTGTTTTCTGGAGTCTTATGCATGGCATAACATATGCGCACAGCTATTTTTCCAAGGTTAGAAGTGTATGTGCTATATTATATATTTAGTGAGTGCTAAATTTGATTCATTAGGTCGTTAAGGTCCGGTGTGTATTTATTTCTAACTTGAGCTCTTTGTATGCTGAACAAATAAGTGATCATTGAACATCATGGTCTGCGACTGTCTCCGAAACTACTTAACTTGCCATTGAATAGCACGACTGTATTGTGCTTTCTCTATGGACAAAGAACACAAATAAAGCTAAAAATAAATAATAGCTTCTCAAAAAGTTGACTGAAAAATTGTTTTCTTCATACCATCAACGAGGAGCTCCAGGATGAACGCGGCTGCTGCACAGGCGCTGAACATGAGGTAGATGATGAACACGGACTGCACCTCCAACAACGACAGGGGACTGTACGTGTCGTCACCAGACCCTGATGCGCATGTCTCCCAGTCGCCATACTGTTCTTCCATCCATGCTTCCACGAGGCCACTTTCATGCATCCAGCTGATTCTGTCCACCAGGAGCGTGCCAGGCACCAATGCAGACAAGACATGCCGCCGTCAGTAACATGGATTACTGCTTTTCATTTACAAAGTCTGTACGCGGCTTAATATAAAAAGGAAGCTAGCAAGCATGCACCAGTACAGAAGACGACTGTACGTAAAGTACATTCGTGCTCACCTCGACCAGTTGGAACATACTTATCTGGTGGCAGTGCAAAAACGGCGGTATAAAGAAAGGAAAACAGGACGCTACAGATTCTTGAACTTGCCGTATTGGTTATAAAAGGGGTTTGAGTAGAAAGCCTTCAAACAACACGGCAGCTTCGACGATCTCACGCGGCCTCATATCACGCTGCCGTTTTTATGCGTTTCACTTTCTAAAGAATGATCAACATTCACAATCAGCACAACCCTAAACCTCCGTGTTGACTAGCTTATGAAATCTGATTTAATTGTCTTCTTCTTTCAATGTCGCGTATTGTAACACTAGCTTTCAAATAAGCATACAAGCTGCAAGAAGCTCCGGGGTATTTTTACGGGTTGCATTCCTTCTTTTCTATTCTTCTTTCACTGCCTCTTGCAAGTAAACTTGCTCTGTTAAATACATGGAACGTAGCTCTGCAAAAGCACCTTTATTTCTATTTATTGCTGACGCATCGCCCGACATGCCAAGGTTCAGGGCGTAATTCATTGTTGTTGCGTCATCGTCATCATCTTGGCTATGCCCACTGCAGCGCGAAAGTCTCTCCCAAGTCTCTCCAATTAACCCTGTCCTTTGCCAGCTGCGCCCACCGTATGCCCGCAAACTTCTTAAACTCATCCGCCCACCTAACTTTCTGCCGCCCCCTTTACGTTTGCCTTGTCTTGGAATCTACTCTTTTACCCTTAAGGACCAGCTGTTATCTTGCCTCCGCATTAAATGCCCTGCCCGTTGTTGCCTGCTGCACTCTTATTGACCAGAAGGAATCCTACACTATTTCACGCCAGTCTCCTCAACCATGATAGCTAAGTATGTTTCCTCCCTTTAACTGTTCAAGTGCTTAATCAGTCCTCCAACATCAATATGACCTATGGCATTCCATTTAATGTTCACCGGTTCCTCTAACAGCACTGGTAGGGTAGCCTCACTTGATAAGGTTCTATCTCCTTACTGTGGGAGGCGTCTCAAAGAGACCCATTGCTTAGAACAACGGACCTAACAGTGGCACAGAAATTGAAAGCGTTTTCAATTATATGAGAGAATATCATATGATTCGAAGGTACACGAAGCCCGCAAAACATCATAACTGAAAATAACTGCAGGCGACTAGTCTCTCAGCAATGACAAGGTTTTAGTTGTATTCTGAAACCGCTTTTGTCAATTTCCTTTACTGGAAAGATGCGAATACAGCCTCATATTGAAAGTGACAAAAATGCAGCACATGTGTCACGCAGCAGTGTCCCTCCTTTGACACGGCTGTGGCTGTCCAGAGCTCCAACTCTCGTAGGTGTTTCCGTGTACGTATCTCAGCCCCGACAGAGCTAATCAACCCTACTATTCACTCTGCCGTCGGGTGTGGAAAACGTGCCAGGGCAGCAACTCGGACAAGGAAGCTGTTCATGGTGAATCTATCTGATGCGCTCTCTTAACTGCAAAGCTTCTGCGGTGCACATACACATTGAATGCACATATTCAAAAGATCTTTATAAAAGCGACAGTTCTTTCATTAGCGCCGCCCTCTAAAATTGATGTCAATGGGCCTTTTCATAATGTACTTAGTTTTTTCTTTTTATTGTGTCTGGCCTAGAAACTGCGCGACTACCCATCGATCAAAAGAGCAACATGAGGTGATCATGCATAACAACACCATATAGGTGCATGTATTGTTTAGCGGAACCATCACATTGATATCCATACGTGGCGTTTCACCTAAGACGTTAACAAAATTTTTAAAAAGAGGGTTTTTAGTTAGAAGCGCGCTTATTTTCGGCATAGCATGGTCAGCGGTGAGGTACTTTAAATTACTGCTAAGACGTGCAAGCTATCACGCTGATTTACTAATACTGAGCAGTTAACTTTTTCACCTATTACTGCTAGGCTCATTAATTATTGAGAGGCGTGTAGGCCACCGTAAGTGATATCCATATCAATTTTTAGAATCTCGAAAACCTGGCTATCCTCGGCGATGTAGCCCAACAAATTTTGGCTACATCGCGCCAAAAAACGTTTTGTTTTTCGAGAAGCTGGCACGCAAAGCAACCTCTTCAATGAACGTTACTCGTTGAAATAGCCAAAATTTGTTTGACCACAGCGCCGAGGGTAACCGCGTTTTCTAAATTCTAAAAGTTGATACGGATATTACTTTGGGTGGACTACTCGTTTCTTAATAATTAAGGAGCTTAACGGTTATAGTTAAAAAGTTCACTGTTCAATATTAGTTAAAAAGCCTGCTAGTAAGCACGTCTTAGTTCCATTCTTATGTACTACACCCCTTACAATTCTATGACGAAAAAAAAACGCTCTTAACTAGCTTAAAAATATCAGTTTATAAATTGTGTAAAATCTTACGTTAGCCACCCTGCATATGTTATTAAGAGCATGTCCCATTCCGTCATTAGTCGAGCCTGCCAGGATAAGGTAACGCACCCAAATATGTAATAAAACACCGCATTAGATTATCTTTTATGAAAACGGCTCTCTCCCGTGCCATTTTCTGCGTCATAACACTTACCGCTGATTAAGGGTGGCGACGAAGTTGGGATCCTCGTTGCGGTTCAGAGCCACGGCGAACTTGTGCGGAAAGAACTGCTCTCGGGAGAAGTAGAAGGTGCCGTGTCTCAGCTTGCGGCAGTTGGTGGCAACGTGGAAACGCATCGTGGTCGCGTCGCTCACAATCACCGCTTCGCCCCGCTGTACGGCGATGAGGTTCGCTTCAGAATACAAGGAGTTGGTGTCGAAGGTGCCGTTGCTTCGTACAACCAGCTCCCACACGGCCTGGTACTCCGGCACGTTCCGTGAGTTCTGGGGTGGGAAATGTATAATACCTTTGAACGAAAGGCTCATCCAGAAGGCATGCTGACGAAAAAAGACGATTTTTATTTTTCATTGTTACTTGTACAACGGTTAACAGTTAAGCCTATTTGGTAATTACGAAGCCGTGTGCTCGCTGTGACCGCGTGACTCATTTTCCCAAAGCAACACAATGTTCAGCACCGCCACATTCTCCTAGCTTGAGCAATAAAAGAGGAAAGCAGTCGTGGCTTCGTATTTGACACAGACGCTCATGCGCAATAACTACTTTGCAAAAAACAATTAAGAGCGAACCACCATATCACACGCCTGCCGCAAATGTTTTAGCTTTGATTTTCAACTTGTCCCATTTTGTTCTAAGTAGGTGTGTTATGTTTTTAGAGTTCGACCGTGTAACAACAAAGCAGCTTCTGCAGCGCATAAAAAAGAGACTAGCTTAACACTAACCTGCCGGAATGTGAAGTGCCTTCTTCCACCCAATATTTGGATATTTGCGGCACGCATTTAGAATAATTTCATGGTGCCGTTAAGCTTATATGCCACGCTGGATGTCAGCTGAACTTCCCGAATAATTTTTTTACGTCATTCGGAGTAAAGCCATTTTCACCCACAAAATAAGAAAGTCAAACAATAATTCTTTATAGATCCTCCCTGATGCATTATTGGATACTTCCCCCGTCCTTAGTACCTTCGTCACTATTGTCATACAGAGCATACCGTCTGAACAACGATAAAACTGGACCTGGCTGTCTGAGTCTAAGCTTGAGGAAGAAGACTATGATTGGATTGCAAAACATTTATTTCGTCAGTTCTAGGCAAAATGAAGATGGTCCGTGCTAGTTGGCTATCAGTCCAAGGCTGATAGCCTATTCAATGGCCCGGCTTCGAACGCCCAGGTCTGAGTTGACCGACACGGCCTCCCCTTGCTCCAGACTAGGAACTTCTATGAGATATTCCGGTGGCGGCGCCTCTTTACAGTTCCACAATATGTGATCGTGAGTGGCTACTTCGCCACATAGTGTACATTCCGGGCCGTAATCACCGGGATAGAATTTTGATTGTAAATAAAGATTCAATAGGGATCGCGTCTGGAGTCGCCTCCCGGTGGCCTTGTGGTCCTTCTCTAAGGTTTTGTCTGGAGGAGGGAAGTTTCTCCTTTCTAGTTAAAAATGGTTAGTAACATCGTGATATGACGCTAGGTCGTCCTTTGAGAAACTCTCGGTAACCGCCGCATCCACTTCTCGGCTGAAGAATACTCGAGCTTTGATGTGTGCCGCTTCGTTACCAGGATTCTCTGAGTGAGCCGGGACCCATATCAACTCAATAATTCTAAGTTTCTTGTTAGACACAATATGTTCATTGCTGCCTGAGAAATTCTGCCCCTCGCATAATTGCATATGGGGAATTTAGAGTCGCTTAGTATAGTATCAGCATTGATGTTAATGGTGGCAAGGGCGATCGCCCCCTCTTCTGCCGTTTTTGAGGATCTCGTTCTAGAAGTGCCGGCGACTAGGAGTCTGTCTTGCGTGTCCACCGCCGCTAGTGCGAACGCTTGTTTCTGCTGGTACTCTGCGGCATCTACATATAGCGCTTATTTATGTTGGCTGTACATTCTGTGTAGGGCTTTTGCCCTAGCTTTCCTTCTCTCCTCGTGGTGAGCAGGATGCATATTCTTAGGTAGTGGCGTGTCTAGTATTGCCTGAGCGATGCGTTTAGGTATTTGTGTCTGGGTATCTAGTGGTGGCAGCTCGATGCCTAGTCCTAGGCGATGAAGTATGGCCCTCCCTGCTTTGGTGCGGGAAAGCCAGCATCGTTGCATTGTTAAGTGTCCTTCCTTAAGTTCTTCTGGGCTGTTGTGTACCCCTAGGCCCAGGAGTCTTTCGGTGGAGGTACAGTTCGGTAGCCCTAATGCATACTTGTATGCGTGTCTTAATATAGCCTCCACTTTTGCCTTTTCAGTGCTGCCTAATTTTAGGTAATCGAGTGCGTGGACAAGCCCGCTCAGTAGAAATGCTTGCACTATTCTGCAGAGTTCTTTATCCTTCACTCCTGTCCTTTTGTTGGCAATTCGTCTGATTAGACTACTGTCATGATTACAGTTGTCCCGTGTCGTTCTAATATCTGCTTGTTCTTCCTGTTTGAATGAAGTAAAAGTCTTAGGATTCTTATAGTTTGAACTTCCTTTACAGGGAGCCCTTCCACCCAGATGTTAAGTGGAGATGGGGGTTTATAATTTTTGGCTTGGCGGCCTCTTGGTGTGCCTTTGATTACTAATTATTCGGACTTGGAGGGCGAGCAGGTTAGCCTGCTTTGCCGGTCTAATCTTATATTATTTCTACAGCTTGTTGCAGGGTGTCCTCTATCTGACCATCGCTGCCAGTTGTGGTCCATAAATTGACGTCATCTGCATAGAATGTGTGTTCCAACCTCGGCAGGGCTGCTAATTTAGGAGGAATTTTGATTAGTGAGAGGTTAGAAAGGAAAGGCGACAGGACTGAACCCTGAGGCGTTCCTTTACCACCTAGTAATATAGGCTGTTATTTGATCTCTCCCGCTGCTTGCTCTGCCGCTGTGTTACTCAAAAACGACTTTATGTAATTGAAAGTTCTTTCTCCTAGGTTAATATCCGAGAGATTACTTAAGATAGTATAGTGCGTGACGTTATCGAAAGCCTTGTTTAAATCCAAGCCTAATGTGGCTTTAGTTCCTCTCCCACGTTCCCGGTCTATTATGTCTGCCTTGACTTGCAGCATAACATCTTGGGTGGAAAGATTAGCCCTGAAGCCTAGCACGAAGTTTGGAAGTAAATTATTGTCCTCGGTGTATTCTTGTAGGTGGTTGAGAACTACATGTCATGAAGCTGGCATTCAGGTTGCGGTGAGGGTTGATTATAGTTTACAGGCGTGTGCTTAAGTTTAGGTTACCTGCGCAACCGTCTATTTTTATTACCAAATACTGGCATATTTCAACGCCTTAAGCAAGAATAGGCGCACGTCAAAATGTATTGTTTGCGAGTACAAAGAATACTGTAGAGATGAGCTTACTGGCTTAGCGAATTATTCAACAAAACCTGTCTTAGCTTTTGTTTACCAATTGGGTTAATCACCATCTTCCTCCCTCTTTCCTCTCGCTCCTTCTTTTCCCTAAATGTTTTGGGGGTGCATTCTGGAAGGGCATAAAGTTACACAGGTTCCTGCCTCGAATATTCATAACAGCACCTCCCCACTGAGGGTGATGAGCATTAAAATCGCCCAATATTATATGAGGACCGATGCAACTCTGGATAGCAGAATATAAGTACGAAGTATCAATGGCTCTTCCCTCTCCCCACTTTGCCACCTGAGAACCATAGAAGTTAGCCAACAGGTGCCACCGCTGAATTGGTGGCTGCCATTGAATTGAATTTGGTCTGACTGAAATATTTAAATTTGTTGCCATAAAATGAATTTATTCAATAAGTAATCAAGCTCATACAGATGACACTGTAGATTCCACGGAAGAATTCACGACTATGTGGCTGAATCAAAGCTCTAATACTGTTCACAATAAATGTTCTATTTTACCCTGTCGATTCTATTCAAGAAAATCATTGATCAAAATTTTTATAAAGTAGAAAACGCTGTAAATAATAATAAGGGTAGCGTTTAATTATTATATACCTAAAGCAAAGGTGCGAGCGATGTAATAATTGGCATTTCAAAATTACGCACCATGACACTGTATCATTCGCGCTGAGCTCGCTGAAAAAAGTGCAGTAGGTCTCCGTCCTTAAGAACGCTTACCTTACTAATAGTTGCAATAATTGGTGCAACCTTTGCAATCTTTTTTGTGTAATTTTGTTGTCTACTTTGTTGGGATAAGTAAATGCTCGTTTTGCGGATACCCTTAGCTCCAGTAAAGCTGGGTTTACTTTTTACCGCTCTCTTATCAAACTATGAAAGGATAAGAAAAATAACAATTCTAACATATTGCTACCAAATGCACACTCATTGAAGCCCACGGTTCGCGGGCTTGTTAACACTGCATTATTAGAATTGTCGATATGTGAAAAATTCGGAACACTGCGCAGTCTGTCATTTTTGTAAATTAAAAATAGTTTCCAAAACGATATCACTCCAAGAAAACCATACCCGGTGAAGGTATGGTGAAGAAACCATGCCTAGTGGTGGGTAGCAAGGTTGCTACTGTGTAATCCGAGAAGCAGCAAGAGCTGTTCAGGAATTTCCATTTCGGGATATACTGGGGTAAAATTTGCGAGTAACATACATGTATGTAGAGATATAGAACGCTCAGTACAGCTTTCTACACTTTCTCATCCTTCCACTGACATATCACGCATTTCTGCAGTAAAAAAGAATTAAACTTCACCTTCCCTTCTTCGTTTTCTCTTTCTTCTTTTTGTAGTTTCTCTTCTGCTTCGTTCTTCTTGTCCTCCCACTGTCCACTAGACTTGGCTTTTGATTTGGCACGGTCCGACTTGGCGCCAATCCGTGCATTTGTTAGGCAAACCAACGAATGACAAGCTAATTGCAAATACTAGAGGCATATTATGTAGTTACTCAAGCGTATCCTTGTTGCACCAATATTTTTCTTTTTTTATCCCTCAATCCACTAAGGCGTCCCTCCATTTTCTCCACCTTTTTCTTCTCTTACCCTTCGTCTTCATCTTCTTTTCTTCATTTCACTCTCTAGCCTTGAATTGATGATGATGATGGATTTTTATGGCGCAAGGGCATCTATGGCCAAAGAGCGCCATGGCACAAGGTATTTTTCAAATTCTCAAGGTGGGGTCGAAGACCCATTTCCCAAGCATTTCACCCTAAATAAGCCGAGCACCAGACCAGGGGAAAGCTTGTACCCATTGTGTCACCGGTGGGTACCCGGCGGCACTGGGGATCGAACCCCGCACCTCCCGCATGCGAGGCGGATGCTCAACCATTTGGCCAACGCTGCGGTCCTAGCCTTGAATTGTTTGACTCTAAGTTTGGCCTACTAAGGAACAACAGCGGCAAATGCCTGCGCAACTACAGCTACAACCGGCTTCAGTTACACGACAACTAAGGGTGGGGTCCCATAAATGGCTCTCGCCGTAAAATTCGTTCTTGCAAAGTAAGTGCAGGTGACGTCTGTAACCTCAAAATATATTTTGTAAGTGACGCGCAGATCCTTCTGCGGCTTGTAACATTCTCAGCTTTACGTTAACGGCCCAGTCTATTCTCAATTTAGCGGTTGCTTTTCTTTTTTTTTTCAAAAAGTTAACACCGAATGTCAATGGTTTCTCTCACTGCCTTCTTGACACTGAAACTCTCCATATTCGGCACATGCTAGCTTCTTAAGGGTGGTGCACAAGGGCAGGGTTGAGTATAAAGAAGTGTTTTTATTTTTCTTATTGGGACATCATGCCGTTTGATACCAAGTAATTATATACAAATATAGATAGCATGCGATGAGCACATTTGCCAGAAAGCGATTGCCGTGTACTCTAACCCAAATCATCTAGGCGCATGCCGCACGTGGGATCCTGGTCTCCTTTGCCTCCTTCCGGACCGTAAAACTAACCAACCTTCACTTCAACACAATCATCCTAGGTCATCATTGTTGCGGTCATTCGAATAGCAGATTGACCATATTTGTCATAACGCACCTCCTCAGGCATTTCCTTACCTCTTCCTCGGGTACCAATCAGGTTAGGTGGTTCGTTCAGACCCAGCCCTCTCTCCTGTTGTTATCTGCTGCTCTCTAGCAGTTCCTGACCTGTATATTTTATTCGGCCTTGCAATCAGTGAGTAAGCCGCCATGATAGGCGAAGTACACGGAGAATTGGTCTACAAAATACATATTCTCGCTTCCTTCGTGAGGCAGTGCACGAAAGCCGATCATTCGCGAAACACACCAGCAGCTCGTGCGCCCACTATAGCCACAGGTTCGTTTAACTGGCGCTGCAGCGCGACAAATAAGCTAACAGATGCGGCCAAGGCGGTTTCATTGTGAAGGTAGCGGTGTGACTAGTGACGCAAATAGAGTGGAGCAGCTGTGTGAGCAATTTGGACCCGAAATATATTCTGCTATACTCGCTTTATGCGCCTTTGTAGCCAGGACAAGCCAGGATTTTGAAGGAGACGGACCTTTGTCTCCTGATAGCTCGGGCACTGAAGCGCGAGTGCCGTTCCATGGTAAAATGTAGTTCTGAAGACGACGGGGACGAGGCTAACAAGATCACACAAAAGAATCGAATTGAACGACTCCGCTAATCGCCTCTCGCACTTGTACTATTGGGCGACTGTAGAGAAAAGGGTGGTCATTGCAAGGCAGGGGAGGGCGAAGAAAGTTTCTGCGCATTCACAGCCCGAACGATTGTGATCCCTCTCTGCATTTACTGACCGGACCGCATGGCGCAGTGCCAAGGACCAGGGACAAAGGACCGTCCCCTTCCGTTACTTGTCTAGCCTTAGCTGCAGAGCAACAGAACGTTGACCGCAGGTGTACTATCTGCTTATTCCCGTGCCATAACTCTACGCCACAATGAGTTTTAATACACTTCATCAAATATACACGAAAATGTTCATTGTGTCGAAATCGGGACTGACGGAAAGTACATGGATACTTCTTGGAGGTAGGCATTTCATTAGCCCTCTAAAAATAAATTTTCAATGGCAGTGAAACCGTACGAAATTTTATGGAAGAGATTTTCGCACAGACATCGCTTCGTAATTTAGGCGAAAACAAGAACAACAAGTCTTTCAGCGTTGCCGTGTTTTTCATACATGTTTGCACGCTTTCTCTTGATACACCTTGCTTATAGCAGCCGAATACATTTTTTCTATAAAGGGCTACCCACTGGGCACATACTGGGGATATTTTGTACAATAAGGCTCCATATGAGGGTATAAACGGCCTATAGTTGTATGCGCTAGTAGTGTTCCACTAAGGAGGAATTTATATGAACCAAATGCCTTCAATAGGTTTTCTTATTTTCTGCAATACTTCACTTCTGGTACTTGAACAAAACTCAGCGTTCCGACATCAGTCGAGTAAGCGTTTTACCAGTCATTGAATTCTGTTAAAGCTTAGGGATGGAATATTTTGGAGTATAAAACATGTGATCCTTTTTCAACGCGCAATCGGGGGCAAGGGCACGCAGTGGCCGGTCCAGGGATGACAAATGTGGCTTATTCCACATTCTACGCACAGGCAGAGACGCGCGGCGCGAATTCGGCAACGCATCATATCATGCCACTTAAGGCGACGGTATTTTCCTCAACCGCGGCGTCGGATTAGCGTAATTTTTCTTGAAGTTTTTACGTACCCTAAGCAGCGACTCGTAAGCGGTGCCCTTCCATATGAATGTCTTCATGTTCTCTCGATCGGCCAACTCCTTCATGGAGTCGATACGATCGGGCTCGGGTCGCACCATCATCGTTGCCTTCATGTGACCCGTGAAGGCGTTCATAAGCACCACAATTGTCATCCACCAGACCGCGAAGACGATCCTGGATGCGACGTTACTTGGCGTCCTTGGGGCAGCTGCGTGAAGAAAAAAAAACGAGAGACAGCAGAGCACTATTGATATTGTAGCGATAGCTACACTACGCCAGCCACTTCACGAGGTCAGCGTGGCTGCGCGCTGAGCCGTGGCACCACCGCTCCGCCAGCTGTGTGCATGCGCGGAGTGACGTCATAGCCCGCAGCTAGTCTGCGCGCCGTGCGCCTCGTCGCTGCGCCGACGGCGGGGCAGACGCCGCCCGCCTCGTTAGTTGTGCGCATGCGCGGAGTGACGTCATAGCCCGCAGCTGGTGTGCGCGCCGCGCGCCTACATTACGCTAGCATTTCGAGCCTTCAGCGTGGCGGCGCCGAGGCCACCGTCACGCCCAGCAAAACGCAGCAGCGAAAGACTAACATTGCAGTTCGACTGAGCGAGTTCCACTCGGCCAGTTATAGCTATCGCGTCAATCCAGGTTTAACCAGAACTAAACCACAGCCAATTTTTCGACGTTGCGGCACAGCTACCTTCCGAATTTTCGTTTCGTTAGAGAACGCATGAAGCCTCGGTGTAGCTCTCTTCCTGCCTATCCACGCTTATTTTATATTTAAAGCGCATGAGAGATGTATAAAGCGATGCGGGACGAGGACTGACTGTGTACATGTTTAGGCCACCGTTCAGATGCGCTCTCTTTACGTCGCAGTTTCAGAGACATGCTTCCACGTTCTTCGCCCTCCCACCGGGCAGTGGAGATAAACTGAGCGTTGTACCACACCCACGCCGCTTCGCCAAAAGTACACTTTTTCAAACTGCACCTGAAGAGCACGACCACAAATGGGGCATTTTCGACAGTGGCCACTCAATAAGATAAACATTACAGTTCCCCTCGCCAATATTGTCCTTGCGCGGTTTGTAATTGCGGCAGTTTTATTTGCTCTATTAAATGAAGTTGATGTTTATTTTATTGGAAGTACTTCATACAACTATCTAATCAGTAAGCTTCAACATCAGCCTTAGCCGAGGTAATCCTTTCTCTTTCTCCACAATGGCTTCTCTTACTATTGCTAAACCAGCGTCTGGCCCTACACTACACCCATGTCAAGACGTTCGATTCCTGGAGTGCATTTACACGCATCTCTATAGAAGTTGCAATGGGCACCGAATCATTTAATTTCAGTCGTCAAGAGCTACCTGCGCTTTTTTTTAAATATAATATTAGTGTAGCGAACTCGGGAAGCCAGTGACTATAGCAGAGTCAGCTGCCCTCAACTTGCTCTTCTGCTGACAAGCTGCTCTTCCATTGATAAGAGCTCTCTGATGACAATCAAATCAGAGTTCTTCAGACCCGACACCTTGACAAAAGGCTACATTGCTCACATCTTCCCCTTCCAGGTCAGTTTCGTCCTTACCTTCACAGAAGAGAGTTGAAAAGTAAATCCACCAGTTTCTTAGAAGGAGGTCTCTGAGTGGCTGCCTTGTCTTGCTTTGCACTATCATGTCAGCCATGGCAGATATGAACACGCAGCTCAGGAGGGAACACATCAGAGCCAGCCAAACCTGGGAAATATTGATAGTTTCTTTAGCTGCGTTACATTCAATTTGTTCCCAGACCAGTACAGAAGGGTCGATGAGAAGAAAACACCAAGATGAATATTCAGCGTTTGTTGTATCACAGAGCGACGCTTTCAAAGAACGACATGATTGAAAATAATTTTCTGAGTCAATGTGAGAAAGCGTAAAGCGAGCTTACTTTTGAGTACTCTCTCTGGGGCAGCCTGAATATTGCTAATTACTATTTCCTTGTCTGTTATTTAAGTACAAGCTATCAGGACATTGTTAAATTGTGAGTATACTCATGAAATGAAATCTTTACTTCATATCGCAGAGCCCGCATTTGTTACTGGGCTCTTTTTAGCCCCATTTGAGACACAATAAGGAGCCATGCAGATGTGTGTCAAGCGCTGAGAAGCGTCTTTACGCTGATGACTGCGTTTTATACGAAGTAATTAATGGCCCTAATGATCATCGTCACCTCCAAGAGTCATTTGCTATGTTTTGTAGTTGGTGTAGTACCTGGCAAATGAGAATTAATTTCGACAAAACCGTCCTCATGTCCTTTTGTAGCAAATCTTCCGTTTCCCATTTTAGTTACTCTTTCAATGGCCGTGTGGTGGATAGGGTCTCGCAGTACAAATATCTTGGTGTCATATTCACGCATAACATGTCTTGGTCTAAACACATTGATTACGTATGTAATAAAGCACTAAAAAAACTAGGTTATCTACGACGCACGCTACCCAATTCACCAAAAGACACAAAGCTACTGTTGTATAAATCTCTAATCCGCCCTGTTCTTGATTACGCAGCTGTAGTGTGGAACCCGTACAAGCAATTCGAAATTAACATGTTAGAAGCAGTCCAGAAGAAAGCTGTGCGTTTTATATGTCATCGTTATGATCGCGATTTCTCACCCTCTTCTACACTTCTTTCATTGAATTTAACCACGCTGTCTGTCCGTCGCCACACTGAATCATTAAAATTCTTACATTGTGTCGTCAATTCCTCAGTAAGGCTGTCAGTTAACCACTACATTAACTTTGCACCATTATCATCTACAAGAAGTCATCACGAGCTTAATTTGTTACCGTATTTTGCGCATGCTAATTTGTTCAAATTCAGTTTTTTTCCCCGTTCAATAGAAGCCTGGAATTCTCTACCCGGGTCCATTCGTTCTTGTCCATTTCAAAATTTTGTTACTGCCATTGAAGACGCATAATAGCTGTGTATTCTTACCCTGTCGTTAACAGTTCCTTTCTTGTTTGATATTTCATTTGTGATTTTAACTTTTCGTAGTGCTCACTTTGTACATTTTGCTGCATTTTGTTTCCTTGCAGTTTTGTGTTTTCCCACTCCTGCCATAGCGCATATAATTGCGCTGCAGTATGTATAAATAAATAAATAAATAAGAGGCCTTAAGAGACCCTATCTATATTACACTGGCACTCAGGCTCCAAGAAGAGCATCATGAAAGGCCACACCAAAGAAGCGGAGTGCAACAGTTCGATAAAGTGAATCTTTAAACTTCTTTAAGGTGGAAAAAAATACGCTCGGCCAAACTCAGGCACTGATTTGTGAATTATGCTGAACTTACATATTTTTATGTTTTATGTTCAGGAAAACTGCCAGTGATATTCAGTTATTCTTTATGCTGAAAATTCAATAAACAAAGGCTCATTTAAGTGCGAGTTGATTCAAAAGTATTCAAATATGTCT